>JZLH01S0486595.1:11870-40551 GCA_001188425.1 Eucidaris tribuloides
TTTTAAAACACAGCAGGGAAGCATCGGGTGTACTCTCCCAGCTTCCCCACCAACCTCCATTCCCCCCTCCATGCCTCAAGACATCACATCCCCACCTTGGGCATGTAGATATGTGTCTAGCCAAAAGAGATGTTGATCTTTAAAAATCAAACATTTGATAATACCAGAGCATTTACCAGGATGGAGAGGAGGTGATTAGGATTCATGGAGGGGTCGCAACAAAATCAAAATACATGTGCATCGTAGCACTCATTGGAAATTTTAGTCAAAGGAAAAGTGACACTAAGTACAACAGAAAAGGGCGCACTTCCATAACAAAGAGGACACTTTTTAGGTAAAGATGGTATTTTCCAAGACACTACCATAGACACTTCATCATACAGAGGGACACTCTCCTACGTACACTTGTCTTATATTTGAAAGTGTCACTTCTGTTTAAAAAGAAAGGTATCATTAACTCTGCATAAGGAGACAATTCCATATGTAAAAGGTCAATTTCATGTAAAAGGGGCAGTTTCATAGGTAAAATGGGCACTGCTCCCCCATCCTGTTCACCGCTGCCTTTGCTACTCCTACCCTTGTAAATCCCCTCCCCACATCCTGACTAATTAATCTTCGATTTCTGATAGTTTAGTTTCGAAATTCTTTTCCCTTTTGTCACAGGAAACTTTGTTATAGGCCCCCCCCCCATGGCCTTTGGACCCCACCCCTCTCATTCCATGAACCTTATTCACCTCTTCTCCATCCTGGTAAATGCTATTCGTATCATTATGTTTGTTTGTTTCCTTAAAAATTGATATCTTTTTTGGCCTGACACCCATCAACATGACCAAGGTGGGGATGTCTTGAGGTATGGTGGGGCTAGGAAGGGGAAGTGGGGGAGTACACCCCGAGGCATTCCTGTAAAACTTTCTGTTTAAACTACAGTACATCATAAATTGATGCATACTTTCCATCACACAGCTCACACACTCTATATGAAACGCTGTGCATAAAATACACATTTCTGTACCGTGTCACCCTGACCCCGATTCTGAACCCGATTCTGAACCCTCCCTCTCTTAAATCAAAAGTTAGTCCAAAATGAAGCTCTGTACCAAAAATGGTACTTTCAATTCATTAACATTTAATGGCAATATTTTGGCTTCACGCCTATCTACATAGCTAAGGTGTGTGCGTGTGGGAAAGGGGGGGGGGGCCCTTGGGGCAATACGGGGGTTAGAGTTACACCCCGGGGCCATCCTCTTCTATTTCCTCACATCATAAATGAATATCTTTGTCCATAATTTCCATCATACAGTTCACATTTAAGATACACCGTGCATAAAATCCAAAATTTCTGTACCATGGGGAGGCGGGGTCTCCCCCAACCAGTTTTCCCCGAATCTTGAACCCCTGTTTGGTGTCTCCCTTAAAATATCAATATGTTAGCTATAATCAACGAAGCTCGTACACTAAAATGGAGCTTTTATTCACCTCGTCCGTAACAACGATATTGTGGCTACACGCTATCTACATAGCCAAGAGTATGTGTGATGTTGTGTGGGGGGGGGGGGCATGAGCATGGCGGTGGTTAGGGTTTCACCCCTGTGCCTTCTTGTTCTTTTTCATCATGAATAAATATCTTTGTGCATAATTTCAATCATACAGCTCACATATAAGACACAATGTGCATAAAATTCACATTTCCTGTACCATGCGAGGGGGTCAGCCCCAACATACCCCCCTGACCCTGATCCTGAACCTGGTTTGGGTGGTACCCCTTCTGAAATCAAATGTTAGTCCATAAGGAAGCTCTGTACCAAAAATGGTGCTTTTATCCACCAAATAACGGTAATCCAAAAAATTGACGTTAAGCCACCCCAGTATGTGGCTTTGTAGAGATAAGTCCCCTTTAAAACATACAATAATGCAAAGACAAAACATAACAAGAAATAGATAGAAGATAACAAAAACAAGACATAATTTGATTTGACGTCAAATTTTGTTCTTTAGCTAGATGAACAGGTGGCAAATGTAATATGTTTATAAACCATTTTTTATGCAAAATGAATTTATAACCTTTTGGAATTAAGTTCTTCAAGTGTAGCCATGTTTTATTTTTTTGTTTGTTTTTGTTTTTTAAATGTCAGTTTATACATGCTGTCCTTTACTGTTTAATTCCATTTCCTTAAAGGCAGGGGATCTCTTTTGCATGCCTAAAAATTAAAATTGTGTAAATACAATGACATTTAGAAGAAAATATCATCTGGGAACCTTCAGCAAAATATAGGAGCTAGAAACTCACTTTTAGTGGAATTATAGTGACCGTTAGACCAGATTTGATTTTTTTCTCGTGAGAAAAAAATTCCTACCATAGAACGTACACTAAACAGCTATTGTTTTTCTTTTGCATTTTTCAAATTCTAGGCAATCACTGACCCCCAGATTTCACAGACATGCCCTTCATCAATAGCCTAAGGGCATGGGTCATCTTTTCCTGGTCTGCGGGGATGTTTGCAAATGAGATCCACTGCCTATAAAATCCTTTTCATCATTCACTTTGTAGTATCAGAGGATAATTCCAGGGGATGTGACTGAAATCGTAGAAGGGATTGAGATGCTCTATGGAGGCAAGGAGGGACTTAAGGATGATACTGCCTTGCTCCAGCTGACTGAACTTGTTGGAGACAGCCTGTATGTAGCACCTGCCATTGCTATGGCTGACATATGGTCAGGTGGGTCATTATATTACTGTATACGCCATATATTTCGCGTCCATATATTTTCGTGATTTGGCTTCAAAACTGCAAATTCGTGAGGGTATATTTTCGCGATTTTAGTGTATTTGCATTCACTTTGTGCAGAAATGACAGGAAGTGAAAATTTTCGCGTTAAGTAAGTCGCGAAATTCGCGAAAAATAAAACCACCGCGAAATATTCAGCGTATACAGTATTACACATATTGGTAATGAGTAAATACTCCAAATAAGTTGCTCAAAGTAATACATTGACAATTATACATATAGAGGATAGAATATGCAAATTATCAAGCATAAAAATGTATGCATAAATGCGCAGGCCTATGTAAACATACATGTGTACAAAACAGTAGTACAGTTCATTGGGTGATTTCAAGTTTTGTGTTGTGTTGGTGTTGATGTCAAGAGCCATTAAACCTGCTGTTTGTAGTAAGATTTTAAAATGGTGGCAAAACTTTGCACATACAGGTAGCTCGCTTTGTCAGATTTGCCCTTGGTGTTTCCAACAATTGTTTGTGTTTGATACACTGTCGAGAATTCTGGTAGGGAACAGTGTGTTAGTCATGGTGTGTTAGTCACAGTGTGGGAATGTGTATGTGTGTGTTTGTTTGCAATCCCTCCTAACTGAGGCCACAAGTATATGACACTCCACTATCAGATCGGGGACATTCCAAAGACCAGAAATGTCCCGACCCCTCAAATGGCTCGTAATTAAACGTAGGTGCTGAAGTGCATTAAAAAATGACCCAAAATTTGTGTGTACCCCCTAATGTGCCCAGCTACCGGTGCAATTTCATACACATGTACACAAACGTCCCAGATTGCCTGTTGTGAATGGGAGTGTGTGTACCTGATTGCATGTTGTATTTGTTGATTTTTTATACAGTACCATCCCGATTTGGCAGCAATTACAAGTATGTATGTGTGTGTGTGTGTGTTTGCATGGAGAGAAGATAGAGTATGGATGAATAGGCAAGAGAAGAACATAACTAAAAGAGACAATAAAAAATGCACAATTTTCCCTGCTATGTTGAATTAGTTGTTTTAAGTGTCTCTCCCATCTACTTTTCTTTTCTCTCTGATAAGGTTATGGAGGGACAGTGTACTTCTATGAGTATCAGCATCGGATGTCTTGCTCCAGGGCTCCTGAGTGGGTTCGTGCTGATCATGGCGATGAGGAGGCCATCGTGTTTGGTTTTCCCTTCCTGGAGGAACACCAGCTAGGTCGTCTGTCATTCATCGAAGAAGAGAAGGACCTTAGTCATACCGTAATGACATACTGGGCCAACTTTGCCAAATTTGGGTGAGTCTTTATCATGTTTAAAAGAAGCAACACCACACTCCACAAAAGAAAAATCTTGATATGTGATAGATATAAGAGTGATATAGGATTTCCAGTATTTGATTGAAATATTGTTTTTGTTTTGTTTTCAGAATTTTTTGGGGATTTTCTTTCATCTGTCAGAATTGGTATTTTATAATCATTGCTATACTGCCTGTGTGAAAAATGTGATTAACAAGGGACTATTGTTCATCATGATACTAGATATGAAGTAGAGTGTCTGAAATGAATTCAAATTCATTAAAAAGCCTGGAACTTCTGTTAGGCCATCATTATAGGCACTGTCCTATGATCCCACAAGGGTTTGTAAGGCAAGGCCACTGGACCGCCTGGACCCCAGTGCCACCTACATTACATCCCTGGATAAACATGCAAGAATTACAGTTTTCAAACAAAAAATGAATTTTGTCCCGGCAATATTCAAAGTGTTTGTTTAAAGGAGACATTTATAGAAAAACTATAAATATGATGATATACATATCTACAGATAGCTTATAAGCCATACAATGAGCTTGAGTGTCATTTAAGCAATATCACTCTTCCAAAAAAGCGAAATTAGATTGAAAACGTCACCCTACTCTCAGGGCCGAATTTGCTCGTTCGCTGTCTGAAAACGGCCTTTAGCTGTGACGTCACAGAAGGGTTCGTGGACTTGCGGGCAACTTCCGAGTACATAGCTACACACATATTAGCTGGAAAGACAACCCTGAACTTCTGTGTTATTTAACTTCTTTGCCCTTATGTAAATGAAATAAAGGCCTCATAATACAACATCGTTTGCATTTTACATCTCATTATCTCCATCTTAAGATTCTAAGAAATGTCCTGTTTGTGAGGAAAACGCTGAAAAGTAAAGGGTAAAAGGACCAACCTCCAAGGTGCTACCGGCTGTGTAATATTGCGCTGTTCTGGGAGGTCGGTGTTTCCAGTCAGTCAGCGATTTGCACTTTTGACAGACAGAGACTTTACCTCTTTCCGCCATGGAAAAAGGTAGTGGGTATAAATTACATGCCTTAAGTAAATCATTATGAATAACTGTAACATATAATAAAAGAATAAAAACTTCGTATCAGTTTCTAGACGAGTTGGAATAAGGTCGAGGCAATTCTCCTGGGGTTACGATTCATCCATGGGTAATGCAGTTGCAGCGGTAATGCGGCTCTTTGGCAGCTGGAGATAGCTGCTCGGCTGCTGCGTATGGGCTCGCCGCCAGCGGCTTGGCCAGACTAGCAGGCCTGGTTCTATCTAAATCTGATCGCTAGCTGCCCTGGCGGATTTACATTACCTGCGCGAGAGAGAGGTTATGCAGATCGTGAGATACGCAGTCCAACAAAGCCAAAACAAAAATAGTATTCTATGTAATTTGAGTTATTTGACATATTAAAATGGAAAAAGAAAACTTAGACTTAGTCATGTTAGACAAAATTCTACCTCAGAACATGAAGTATAACAAATACCGTTAATTTTGTTCTCAACACACAACTTATAATTTCAGAGTTTGTTTTCAAGGTATTTCCGTACACAGATCTCCGCACACACAGCGAGTTAAAAACGATTTTTTTTTCGGAGATTGTCCCAATTTCTGTGCCAATAATGGCATTAATGATGACATCAGGATATGTTTCAGCACGAGCGAGGACAAAATTTATGTGAGATATTGACAATTCAAGCAATATTAAGCCATTTAGAGAGTATGGAGCTGACAGAGACTGTATGAACGTTGTGCGTTAAACGCAGTTTGTCACGCGAGCTTATTGCAGCAATACCTGGGTGTGACGTCACACAAAAAGGCCCTTTTCTGTAGCCGGTTTCGGAGTTGGGAGAGTGTCAATTTATCACATTTTTATTTTCATGAAACCTGAAGCTGACACAATTTCATGGCATGTTAGCTGCATGAAATGTTTAAATAACTCATTTAATTATACATTCAGCTAAATTTACTGGATTTTATTTCCTATGAATATCAACTTTAAAGCCCAAGTAAAGTTTGGATAAATGGTAAGAAATTAAAATTCTTTGGTAATCATGATTTTCAGATATACCAACATGGTTTTTCAATGCCCTGAAATTCTTTTTTTTTTTGGAGAAACTACCGAAAATGTAAAATGTATGAGGGGGACCCCGGCATTTCCCATAGGTAAGGTACATGTACATACTGCTACCTGTCTTTGATAATTTAAACATCACAATTTATCACTTCAGTAGGATTGATATTGTTTTTTGACGTCTGAGTTGACAATAGAATACTCCATAAAAGATTGATGAATAGATTGTGTGATCGACCAAAACTGTACTTGCGCTTAAAGGGAGCTCATTGTAGATGGTTTTCAGGTCCTCTCATACATTTCAATTTAAGTACTTGTTCATATGAGTCTCACATGTCTTTTACAAAATACAGTAACCTATTCAGTGATACATGTATATATCAAATTAAAAAAAAAGATCCATAATCGCATGTGACAAGAGATAAATTCTCCCAGGAAGTTCAGTAATTGTGGGGCAATAACTTTGACATTGTCTTGTGTCAAGACACTTATTGTAAGTAGTACTTGTGGTAGAAATCACACATTTCTGTCTTGTTAATGCTTGCTCTCTGAATATCATCATCATCATCAGTTGTCCATAGATGGAGTGGAAGATGCACAAGCAACATGGTTTGCCCAGAGTACTCTATCTAGCATCCGAATGCAGAAATTTCTGTTTGTTCCAGACCGATAGCTTGTGGGATAGTGTCTGGAATAGCTAGTGGTTTGCTACCTCTTTTGGCAGACCCTCCTGATATCTGAAGATATTAACTAATCTGAGATATAAAATTTATTTACTAACAGATGAGTTTGTTATAACCATCTCATCTCTTCCACAGAGACCCAAATGGTGAAGGGAAATCCCCTGCCACACCTTACTGGCCTAAGTACTCCAAGCAGAAGAAACACTACATGAGGCTGGACCTCAGCTCGGAGGCAGTGACCAACTTGAAGCCAGATAAGGTGAACTTCTTCACCCATTTGATGAGCACGGCACACAAGCATCTGAAAAGAGATGAGTTGTAAGAACCAGGTCATCCTTACGTCGTCATATTTACATACTTTCAATCTTCCATACTTTCCCTCATTGACAAGATCACCAGATTCTGCCAGAGATAGTTCAGGCAGTGGTCGATGGGGAATTTATTTTACAACAAAATGAAACAATTTTTTTCTTCATCAGGTGTAGAGTGTTGATTTCTGATGTTTGGGAATAAAATATTTGTTCTAGTAATTGAACTGAAAGTCTAATCTGATTGCATGATGATTTTTTTCTAATAATAACTAGCAGTACTTGGTTTTTCAGATTAGATGCTGCAGACTTTCTCTTACTTATCACATTTGTACTATGATTAATATATATTTTGGTATGTGTAAATTGGTGCTCACTTAGAAATCAGGCATGTACCACCAAAAATCATTTTTCAAACAATTATGAAATACGAAATATTGTAAGTAAAATTACAGCCACTATTTTACTAATTACTCACTATGAGCAAGATTATAAGGTACATGTACTGACACATTCCAAATATTTTTGATAAATTCTCTGCTAATAAGTTTTTGCATTGTGCAATTCACATTAATTGATTAACTTCTGCAATGACCAATACTTTAGGAAGTAAAATTAGAACATTTCAAATGTAATCATTTAAGTTAATTACTGGAACTGAACTTGATTACAAAATTATCAAGCAATTGAGCTTCACCACAAAAACAGAAAAAGAAAAATGAATGAGTACTTGTATTTTTACAATCCTGTCCACATTGAAATGATAGGTGGATGATAATGATATATATTTGTTTAGAGCTGCAAGCAAGTTGTATAGATTCCTGAAATCAATAGTGTGATATTATGTACTGGATAAATTGTAATACTGACAAAATTACATATTTAACATATGTGGAAAAAGTCATAAGAAGACATTTCTTCATGGCATTTTATTGAATTATTAATGTCTTTCGACTACATGTCTGTTCATACCTCAGAGTAATACATGTATACATTACACAACAATATGTATTCCTGTGTGTGAATAGGTACAAAAGTTCAACATTATAATGTCTGAAAGTGTGTGAGACAGTAATACAAATTTACAGTGTTTTTATTTTTGTACTCCTGATTATGCTCTGATTCATAATATATTAAATTTTATGTCAGAAATGTATTCAAATTATAAATTGTATGTTTGCATAGATGAGAATTAAGCACTGTGTTTTGTGTGTGACAAATTTAGAATGACTTTTGTCTTTCATTTGCATAATTTGTTTGTGGCTGGTCAAGCTTTGTCTTGACACTGAGTAAGCCATTCTGGTGCTTGTAGCAATAAAACTTTGATATACTTATAGTACGAATAGTAGTACTAACTGACAAGTCTTCAAGTAAATGAATCATTGTGCCACAAGTTTCATACAAGACATCTGGGACAGAAATGTGTGTATTATGTATAATAGCTCATTCAGGTATATTTTTTATACAAGTCAGTATATTCAGTACATAGTATTTTTATATTAAATAAGTCATTACATTATTTGAAACTTGTCTTGTAATGAAGGATTATCACCACTGCAAAGCGTTCATACTTTCACTTAAGTATATGAACTGCAGGAATATTATCATGATCCTGGCAATAGGACGAAAGGCATTATGCCTCTGAGTTCTCATAGAGATTGTTTGTGGTTGTTTGTCGACATTTATTGCTTATTATTTTAAATGTGAAGAAGGAAAGAAATATTTAAATTGGTGATTTTTGATTGCTTCTTTTAATATGTTGATGAAGTCTTGTGCAATGTTCACAGCCTTTGTGGTGATCTAGGCAGGAACAATCCAAAGGTACTCTGCATTCTACATAAACAGGAATGGGACTTCTTCAAAATGTTGACATAATTATAAAAAACAAATTACATACAATTAACTCTGCTTTATTGAAAGTTGCATAAAGTCGAATATTGCTTAAAGGCAAGGTTCACCCTGATGTCAAGTTGGTTTTTATAAAAGCAGAAAAATTAGAGAAATGTATTAATGAAGGTTTGATGAAAATCTATCAAAGAATAACTGAGTTACGGAATTTTAAAGTTTTAACTTTATGACGTTATATGCGAGCAGCTCCCCATATGTCTTGTGGTATAATTTCCATAAAGTGCCGATTTCTCTGAAATTTGAAAATGATTTTACCTGTACATTCAATATATTATCAGAAACAATATTTCATACAGGCTTCTATAAAAAAAACAACAACATTCAGTTATCATCAAGCCCCCAAAAATGGCAATTTTATCGAATTTATATTACAATGAACATAACATATGGGGAGCTGCTTGCATGTAACGTCACAAAATTAAAACTTTCAAACTTCATAACTGTGTTATCCTTTTGTTGATTTTTGCCAAACTTTCAGTAATATGTTTCTTTCATTTTTCTGCTTATATTGAAACCAACTTGACGTCAGAGTGAACCTTGCCTTTAAGTCAAATATCTGAAGAAGTCCCCTTTTCTTTATTTTCTGTCATGGTAACCCCTAGCTATAAATTAAATGCTCTCTAGGTTCAAGCTTATTTTGCTACGTCCTGATGGATTTGACTTATGCAGTCAATTGTGACAGTCACGTTTGTCCTACTTTAATAAACCAAACCATAGGCTACTTGGCTGCATTGCTTACGGCTTACTCTATTCTAGCTATTCTTCATGTTTGAGGAAATTTGCTAAGTCGTGTGTCTGTAAATAACATACTGGTCCAAACATCCATTGTACCATTCAGTATTATACAAATAATAAATTTTTATGAGTTCAATGGTACGAATATTTTCATGAGTTGAATGGTCCGTTTAACCTTTCAACGAATGAAAATATTTGTACTATTGAACGAATGATAAAACATTCATTTTTACTAGCTCACCTGAGCCAAAGGCTCAAGTGAGCTATTGCGATCGCTTTTTGTCCGTCGTTCGTCGTGTGTCGTGTGTAAACTTTTACACATTTTCAGCTTCTTCTTCAAAATGCATGATTGGATTTGGCCCAAACTTGGCAGGAATGATCCTTAGGGGGTGGGGATTCAAGGGTCCTCAAATGGTAAACCTGGCCCACCTGGGGGCCCAGGGGCAGGGCCCTAAAGGGCCAAAAGTAGGTAGTTTTCAAACATCTTCTTCTCTAGAACCAGGAATAGTTTAGTTAAGCCACTTGGTGTGTAGATCCCTCTATATGTGCTGAATTAATGTTCCTCATGACAATGCCCAGGGTGGCCCGTTTGGCCCTAAGGGGGCAAAAGTTTGGGTAGGGCCCTATGGGAATAATTCGCATTCACATTGATGGATTCAGACCAAACTTAATGGGAATGATCCTCAGGGGGAGGGATAGAGGGTTCCTGGATGGCTACGACCAGCCCCTGGGGCCCGGGGGGGCCAGGGCCCATAAGGGCCAAACTAGTAATTTTCTACACAAGCCCAATTGTAATCAAACTTGGGTGGTAGATGCATAGCAGGGACCTCAATGTTTTTGGGGGGTCAAAGGTCACATATGTAGGTCAAAGGTCAAATGAGGTGAAATTATAGAATATACCTCCATGTTTCGTCTTTGGTTGGTATTGGCCCTTTTGTGACTAACTTGGATGGTAGATGCTACATGTATAGTGACCTTAATGTTAAATTGGGGTCAAGGTCACATAATTAGGTCAAAGGTCAAATGTTAAGATACTGGGGCATGCCTTGTTTTTACAAAAACAGATGTTAGAATTTAATTGAACTATGCAAATTCAGCTATATGGCAAGGGGATGCAAAGTTTCCCAGGTTCCAAGGGCCAAAACTGTATGTATAACTGATGTTTTTTCCATGGGTACCATAAAAGTTTGCGAGACCTCAGGTGAGCGTCGTGCCCCCCGGGGCTCTTGTTTGTTTTATACAACACCATAAAGTAGATCTTTGTCTTTTGATTGGAGGATTGTAAAGTATGAAAAATATAGTCATACATAGGCCTATTCTGATACTCTTTCTGGCTTATTCACAAATTCAGCATGTTCAGTGTATGTGTGTGTAGATGTCTCGATCATCTGTAGTTTCCTCATTTTAGTCTAAATTTTACCAAATATTTTAATCTTTATTAAAGCAGTGAGTACGGTTATGTTTAAACTTCAAACTTATAGCTCACGTACATACATCGCACAGCTAAGTGGGACAGCGCATGTACAATACGTGTAGCACTCTGCGAACCATGGAATGGGACAAAAATATAACCAAAATGCACACGCGCAAAAATATAACCAAAATGCACGCTGCGAAAAATGGAGTATTTATTCAATATCATGTGACCAACAATCCTCCAATGAAATAACAGAGATCTACTCGGGTGTTGTATAATTTGTGTTATATACCAAATTTGATGATGTGGTATTACCTGTGTTTTTAAAGATTTGTGCTCATGATTTTGCAAACCAGTTCATTTTTTGCTCAGATTTGATAAAACTAAAGAAAGATATATAAAAATGCAGTGTTCAAAATTTTGGATTCATACATCGTAAAGTTTCTTTAAAATATGAATGATAAATCATTTGGAACTTGGCCATTGCTCCAGTTGCATTTTGTAAGGGTAGTCTAGGTTTCAGACACTGGATGTATTTGACCCACTAATATTGAATTTGGTAGAGTCCAATCATAGTTGTTCATTTGCACTGGTGTGTGCTTTTGACCTTGTAAGCATTGAAGCATTCAGTTTTCATGAGATGATACACAAATTGGGTCCGGCAGTCAGATTAATTTTAATGATTGTGTAATAATTCAAAGTCACTGAGTAACAAGTCACAATGGTATGTGATATATTGTATTTCAATTTTATCCTTTATTTTCATGAAACCTGGCTTTGTAGCCACAAGGTTTTTGTAAGAGGTGATGATTTATGTCAATCTTCACCACATATACAGTAAATGATTTTAGCTTATTAGGTTGATAAGCTCACTTCAGAGTGTGGAAATCATGAACACAATCTTTAAAAGAAGTGGAGAATTATTAAATTAAGACAAATAATAGAATATAGACGACAGTTAGGTCCAGGAAGGGTGCTCAGGAATAAATTTAATCGGTGGAATAAACAAACAACAATGCAATATATTTAAACATGCAAAAACAAAACTTGTTTTTTTTACCAAGAAGTGTAATCGATTGTGTGTACTGAATATTAGAAATGTATACCGTAGAATCAACATTCCTGCTTGCCAGATGGTTGTAATATGAATAGATTCAATGCATTGTGAGTAATTTGTATGTGTGATCATAATTGTGACATTAAATATGGTGGAATAATTATGACATTTAAATTTGTGAAGTAATTGCAAAATATAGTGATAACGTTGTGCAATAATTTTATGAAATACAATGTAAAATATATTGTTAATAGCAAATTGAAATTAATAAAAAAATATCAAGTATGAGGTTAATGTTTGTGTGGGGCCTGTGTAGTAATTTACAGTGATATCACTATACAAGAAGGTGACCAAGGCTGCCAATCATAGGGGAAACCCGCTACCGTAAGGGATTTTAACCAACTGTAGGTAGTAGGGATACCTACGGGGGAAAATGACCTTCCGTAAGGGTTTTTGATGATTTATAGGGGGATTTGACAATCTTCAGAAATATTCTTCAATCCCCAAAAGGATTTCAAAGCATATTCTTATACAGGGTGGCCCAGACAGAATTTTACGTGTATGATCGCTAATTTCTTCACCATTATGGGCAAAATATCAATTTTTATTTCGTTGGTAAGAACATTATTTTTCCAATAAAATGATACCAAGATCATTGATTTCGAGCAAGGCATTTTGATTCTAGGGCCATTTTTCGGAGGCAATGCAATTTCCCAAATTTGCCAATTTTTCAACAGCGGCGGTTGTCGGAACGCCGAGATATTCTGGCGTCTCAACTTGCCATACCGGACAAACCGCGATGACAAAAGGCTGGAATGCCCTCGCTTTCATAAGGAAGACGATGCGATATCTCCATTGTCATCGCCGTTTGTCCGGTATGGCATGTGAGACGCGAGAATATTTCGGTATTCTGATGATCACTGGATTGTAAAAAATAGTAAATTTGGGAAATTGTATTGCCTCCGAAAAATGGCCCTAGAATCAAAACGCCTTGCTCAAAATCAATGATCTTGGTATCATTTTATTGGAAAAAGAATGTTCTAACCAACAAAATAAAAATTAATGACATTTTGCCGATAATGAGGAAGAAATTAGCGATCATACTCGTAGCATTCTTTCTGGGCCATCCTGTATTGCCAGATGGTTGTATATGTAAATAGATTCAATGCATTGCGAGTAATTTGCACATGTGATCATAATTATGACATTGTTAAATGTGGTGGAATAATTATGACATTTAAATTTGTGAAATAATTGCGAAATATAGTGACAATGTTGTGCAATAATTAATGAAATGCTACATACAATATAATATTAATAACAAATTGAAATGAATTAAAAAAAAAATCAAGTATGAAGTTAATGTTTGTGTGGCCTGTGTAATAATTGACAGTGATATCACTATACAGGGTGGCCTAGAAAGAATGCTACGAGTATGATCGCTAATTTCTTCACCATTATCGGCAAAATGTCATTAATTTTATTTCGTTGGTTAGACCATTCTTTTCCCAATAAAATGATACCAAGATCATTGATTTTGAGTAAGGCGTTTTGATTCTAGGGCCATTTTTCGGAGGCAATGCAATTTCCCAAATTTGCCGATTTTTCAGCAGCGGCGGCCGTTTGAACGCCGAGATATTCTGGCGTTTCAGCTTGCCATACCGGACAAACCGCAATGACAAAAGGCTGGAATGCCCTCGCTTTCATAAGGAAACGATGCGAGCTATGCTTCCATTGTCATCGCGGTTTTTTCCGGAATGGCAAGCTGAGATGCCAGAGGGCCATTCTTTGTCACGTGTGTGACCAAAAATACTACAAATTGCTACAAAAATCTCATGTAATTCCAAAGGCCTTGCAGGTACATTGTTTTGAAATGTAAATATATCTTATAATATCAATAGTGATCAAGTGAAAATATTTAATGTTATGTTAATCATACCATATTTAGGCGTCAGAGGTCAAATAAGTTTTGTCACGTGTGTTGACTTCAACACGGAAGATGGATTTTTATAATCTTAGATTTAATTGCAAACCTGCTGAGATTGTCAAACTCTACGATGTTGTAATTCTGGCACTTTCATTATAGTGTATAATAGAAAATGACAATAATTATTTATTTTATCTCTCACAAGTATTTTTTATATGTATTTCTTTTATGTGATGAATGTGTTCACGTTGTGTGACATTTAGGTTGTCACGTGGTGTGACATGTATATGTATAGCATATAATATACATCGTTGTAATTTGCCAAAACAAAACATTCGGAAAACCTGGATTACAGGCCCTTGAAATTTTAACTCATTTATTGCCCCTTATATTCCACACAAATGATTAGATTTCCTGATCATGGCTGCCCTCATACTTTTTTTCAAAATAATTTTTTTTTGACATTTTTACTAATTTTTTGAACCCAAAATAAAATGCACACCCTGTACAATCTACATTTTTCATAATGTATTAAAATTTATGGATATTATTCTCTCAAAAACTACCCACCTGTTCATTATTGAATACTTTTCAATACAAAAATGCCAATATGCATACATTAGTTGTTGCTATGTTCTGGCAAGCCTCCTGCCAGCCTGTCATGGTTGCTAAGAGCAACCTTTGTCAAATAGAATGGGCATGCCATAACATTTATGCAATTTATTATGAAAACTGTTCTCACAGGCCAACACATGCCCTATCTGCTTCCAGACAATCTACATGTACATTTAACCTGTCTGTTTTTTGAGTAAGGAAACTACTGTCTTCAGTCAAGTTGCTTTGAATAATACAAGAGTCTTGATCTTAAGGCAAAGTAGGTATATCTGTAAGGTAAAACACAGTCAGCAGTAAAGTTTTTATGGGAGGCCAAAAAAGTTGCAGGTCCTAGAACTGAGACTACATTATGCCCTGTAGCTTCTCTACACATACCCAAACAAAAACAGTATGACAAACATCGTCACCGTGTGGCCAATTAATTTGCTCTTATTAATTAAGAATTGGCATTTATTGGTACTATATTTGTTTAAAGTAAGACGACACCAACTAGCCTTTTGACACAAAAAAAGAAATATATATCAGACAGTAGTTTTCTTGCTGCGGAAAAACTTATCTCTTTCCTGTCAAGTGGTGACATTTAAGTGATTAATTTTTTTGCTTAATACTTCATTAATGATGAATAAAAACTACTTCTTTTAGTGGTATTAGTATTGAATGGTGTGGACAAACATATGACCACGATCAATCTTCAAAAGAAAGTTATTTCACCACTCACCTTTTTACCAATCTATTTAGAGAAAAAAAATGCTCAATATTTACATTATAACACATTGTTACTTTAAATTAGGACAATTAGCATAAATATGGTACTTTTTTTCAAAGAAATAAATTATCATTCAAGTAACTTTGGATTATGCTTGCGCATGTAATATGCACTTGAAAATTTCAAGAACAAACTTCATTTTATTTACATTGTTATTTGCATTTCACTTTTCAAAGAAATGGCCCCAGATAATCTCGCGTTCCAATGACCGCCGATGTTGAAAAATTGGCAAATTTGGGAAATTGCATTGCCTCCGAAAAATGGCCCTAGAATCAAAACGCCTTACTCAAAATCAATGATCTTGGTATCATTTTATTGAAAAAAAAGAATGTTCTAACCAACGAAATAAAAATTAATGACATTTTGCCGATAATGGTGAAGAAATTAGCGATCATACTCGTAGCATTCTTTCTGGGCCACCTTGTATAAATTCTTAACCGAAGGAGGTGACCAAGGCTGCCAATCGTAGGGGAATATCAGGTAGGGGATTTTAACCAACCGTAGGTAGTAGGGATACCTACGGGGAAAATGACTTTCCATATGGGGAAGTAAGTGCTTTTGGTGATGGGTTTTGACAATTTTCATAAATATCCTTAAATCCCCAAAGGATTTCAAAGAATTCACTTATATATTCGTCTGTAAACATAGTTTGGGCAAGTCCAAGTGGGTACGTGGGCATGTGTGTTGTGTGTGTTTAGGTGTGTTTGTGTGTGTTAGTGTGTGTTTGTGTGTGTTAGTGTGTGTCTGTGTGTCTGTATGTGTATGTGTGTTTGTATGTGTGTGTGTCTATTTTCTGTTCTGTTTGTCTGTGTGAATGTGTGTATGTGTGTGTCTGTGTGTCTGTATGTGTCTGTGTTTGTGTGTGAGTCTATGTATCTGTATGTGTATGTTTGTGTGTCTGTGTGTGTCTGTATGTGTCTGTGTATCTGCATGTTTGTGTGTCTGATTGTGGTCTGTGTCTGTGTTTGTCAGTGTGTCTGTGTGTGTCTGTATGTGTCTGTGTTTGTCTGTATGTGTCTGTGTATTATGTGTCTGTTTGTGTGTCTGTGTATTTGTCTGTGTCTGATTGTCTGTATGTGTCTGTGTGTCTGTATGTGTCCAGTCTATGTCTGTGTGCTTCTCTATATATGTCTGTGTGTTTGTCTGTGTCTACTCTGTGTGTTTGTGTGTTTGTATGCGTGTGTCTATTTTCTGTTCTGTTTGTGTGAATGTGTGTATGTGTATGTTTGTGTGTCTGTGTGTGTCTGTATGTGTCTGTGTATCTGCATGTTTGTGTGTCTGATTGTGTGCCTGTGTCTGTGTTTGTCAGTGTGTCTGTGTGTGTCTGTATGTGTCTGTGTTTGTCTGTATGTGTCTGTGTCTTATGTGTCTGTTTGTGTGTCTGTGTATTTGTCTGTGTATCTGCCTGACAGTCACAACCACACACAGACTTACACAGACACACACACAGACACACAGACACACAGACACACACATACACATACACCATACACACATACATCCTCACACACAAACACAAAAGCAAACACACACATACAAGACACGCAGATTCACAGAGATCCACACATACACGCACAGACATGTGCAAAGACAGACACATACAAACACATACACAAACATACACATACAGACACACAGGGACATGTATAGGTGCATACATAACACACAGACACACATACAGATGCACATAGAGACACACAGAAACACAGACAAACATATGCAGACACACAAACAGACACACAGGCAAACACGAAGACACAGGCACACAAATAGATGTATACAGACTGACACACAGACAAGCACAGAGACACAGAGAGACGGACATACACAGAAACACAATGACAAACATACAGACACAAACAGACGCAGGCAAACACGACACATACAGACACACAAATGGATGCATACAGACACAGACAAGCACACATACACATATAGATACACGAACAGACAAATACACACAAACAGACATACAGACACAAATAAACACAAACAGACACATGCAGACACACACAAACATAAATACACACATACACATAGAGTCACACAGACATATATAGACACATACAAACAAACACAATCACATATAGACAAGCAGACACACAGACACACACATGGAAACACAGACACGCAAACAGACACATTCAGACACAGAAACATACACACCGACACAAACGGACACATACACAAAAACACAGACATACATCACGAAGAGACACACAAACTGACATGTGACCACAGACTGACCACATAGACACCTAACAGACATGCACACACAAACAGACAACACCCAGATACACAGAAAAACACCAGCAGACATCACACACACTGGCATACAGATACAGACACAAACAGACATACACACAGACACACACATATAAAGTGAGTGGCGACAATTTGTGCCGCTGGGTTCTGTTTTCAAGGCAGAAATTGTCGCGAGTGAGGCAAAAAATTGAAATCAGTAAGAGCGTCACAAATTGTCGCCGGCGACAATTTGTGCCGATTTGTTCAAAAACTGGCGGCACAAATTGTCGCCGGCGACAATTTTTGACGGGGCAAGAATTTGTGCCGTAAAACCCTTTTTCCGAGTGTGACCCCAACGGACACTTGCGTTGAGTATTCCGACCCATGATTTTTAAGAGTGTATTTTTTCCACAGCATTTAGGCACTGGTTTGACAGATAACATACGCTTTCATCCAATAACACTCGAATTTCTTCAACTTTAGATCAAATTGTCAGAGGCTGATGATTAATGGTGCTCTTGGACGATGATACAGTAGACTCTCGTTATAACAAACTCCTTGGGACTAGGACGATTACTTTGTTAAATCGAAATTTCGTTATGGTTGTAAAACCAATAACACACAAAGACAATTTCTGTAGTTTGGGACCAGAATTTTTTGTTTCCTGTTATGTCGAGATTTCGATATTTCAGAGTACGAGAGTGCACTGGATATAACCAATGCATGGGTTCATGTTCTAAAGATGAGGTGTTATCTCACACATGCAAGTAATGCTAAAACTTGGAAAAAGTGTTACATGACATAGTTTTTTTTTCCAAGATCAATGTACTCGGTCATGCATGAAACCAGTGATGCAAGTGAGGTATTATAAGAAGCAAAAGTTGATTTGTCGAGATATTATACCCTCCCTACTCAAAAGTATTGCAACATACACTATAACGCATGCATTTTGAGTTGAAGGGGTCTTTCTGTAATGATGTCCTAATGAGGTTTATCATTGGAAAATAACAAATTATTTGAAAAGAAATCAATGAATATAATTTCTCCTTTCTTCTACAAGGCGGAGAGATTATCAAATGCAGGCGCACCCAAGACAGAGGGGCTGGAACATAAAAAAATAACATTTTTTCACCTCCCTGTAGGGGTGGGGTGTTTATTCACTTATTCGATTTCGTATTTGCCGTCAAACAGTTTTGATGGTTTGGAAAGACTTCTAACAAACAAAAACTGTCAATATGTTCCTTTGAACCTGTCTCTGAAAGAAGACACCACGCCGCGAAGAAGAAAGCGCCTCCTATCTTCATAAGACTGTGGTAAGGAGAATTCGTCCCATATTTTAGACAAGACCTCTTCACGTTATAATTTCTTATTCTTTCTGAATTCTAAAGCCGGTTTACTATTGTAAACATCTTAAAATTTACTGTCATTTGCTTTTAAGGACATTGGATACAATAATGTGGAGAGAAGACCATCATCTTGCATTATTAGCCTTATTCTCCTATTTCACTGTCTTATGAAGATAGGAGGCGCTTCCCTCTTTGCGGAGTGGTGTCTTCTTTCTGAGACCGCATCAAAGGAGCATATTGGCAGTTTTTGTTAGTAGAAAGTCTTTTCAAACCATCAAAACCGTTTGACGGCAAATATGAAATCGAATTACGATGCTAGAGTGAATAAACACCCCACCCCTACAGGGAGGTGAAAAAATGTTATTTTTTTATGTTCCAGCCCCTCTGTCGTGGGTGCGCCTGCATTTGATAATTTCTCCGCCTCGGAGTAGAAAGGAGAAATTATATTTATTGATTTCTATTCAAATAATTTGTTATTTTCCAATAAAAAACTTCATTAGGACATCATTACAGATAGACCCCTTCAACTCAAAATGCATGCGTTATAGTGTATATGTTGCAATACTTTTGAGTAGGGAGGGTACTTATAAATCTGTATGATACAAATATTTGGCAAAATGTTAGCTCTAAACATGGATTACCTTTTTTGATACACATCATTATGTTCAAATAAATTAACGAGACATAAGATAAATAATGTGAGCATTACGAAAAATTAATGGAAATATATTCCTACATGTGTAACACTCCGATTCCATGTTTGAAATATGGAAACGGCAATAAATTGTGAGCCTCATTGCCCAGGCGATATGTGTAGTCTGGTAAAACGAACAGACGTATGACCATTTTAAAAAGCGCCCCACACAGACGGGCATTCGTTAAGGTGACCAATCAGAAGCTGGGTGACGAACATTTGCAGTGCCCATGCGCAATTAGTTTCTGCTTTTCGATAGTGGCCAGGGAGTGTCACCCATCCGCATTGCCCGCCACTGTGATTCATTCATATAAGACGCATCCGGATCTATTTTAAACAGACAAGTATAATAGCTCATATTCAGGTACATTTTTTAATACAAGTCAGTATATTCAGTCCATATTATTTTTATATGAAAGACACTAAATAACATTGTGGAAGACCCGTTCCAAAAATTGTCGAACTTTGTTATCTGACATATCTGACAGTGTTCGATGGACAAATAAACACTCTAGAACACAAAAGTTTTGACAGTTATGCTGTCACTAGTACACTCATGCTCATAATTATGGAATACTTAAAAAACATTTTAGAAGTTGCAATTTTTCCCTGAACGGTAAGTCTGGGATTGATATTTGTTTGCCCCAGGTGAAACACTTATAATCTAAGTATTTCAGGAATTTTGAGCATTTTGTAGCGTCCGACTCGACACTAAAACCTGTGGTTATAAATGACGGTGTTGTTGTTTTTGTTCAGTCACATGGTGGTTACGCGCGTTATTAGACTTGTAATAAACACTATTCTGATGTTAATTTAGTCATAAATGACATTAGGTAAAAATTTGTTAGTTTCTGTGTTGTTTTTTTTTAAATTAATTTAATAATTTGTCATGATTTTTGGTGAATTAAAAAAAAGTAATATATAATTGTTATTTCGCTCAAATGTATTTTAGTTTTACCTCAGTCATCTCGTGATATCCAAAATTGCTTCACATATCTGTGTTTTTGTAAAATAAATACTTATCTTGAACATTTTGGACGATATAGGAAAAAGAATTTAAGTATCAACAAAATATTCCATAATTATGAGCAGGAGTGTACAGTATGTGCAGATACAAATTGGCACATTAATTTTATATCGGGCTATAGGAAATTCTGCAACACAGCAGTCTATGGAGAAAAGCTGGAATGGTCTCTCAATAATTTTTACTTTTTTGAAAGCACTTAATGATTGTTTTACACTACAATTTTTTTCAAGGCATCATTTTTAGACTGTATCAAAAACATTAGTAGCATGGGGAATCATGTAGCTCAGATTTTTTAAACTGGAAACATTGTTATACAATGCCTTTAAATGAGTTCATTACATTATTTGAAACTTGTCTTGTATAAGGAAGGATTATCACCACTGCTGAGTGTTCACACTTTCACTTAAAGGTAAATGAAATGCAGGCGCGGTTCTAGAGCGAAAAGTTTAGGGAGGCTACAGGGGGGCATAGAAAGGAACGTGATTATGGTAATACACCTATTTTAAAGGTATAATTCATGAAGATTACTAGGGATTGTTGTCAGGTTTTCAAAAACATGTACAGAAAGTATGTGAAAAACTGTAATTTGTTAATCATACATGCGACGGAGCGAAGGGACCGAGCGGGGAGGGTGTGCATACCCCCTCCCACGGTAGAGATTTTTTGAAAATACGCATAGAAAAGACATGATTTCTGGGCATGGTAAATAAATATTTAAAAATTATATTTTCTGAAGATTATTAGGGATTGTTTTCAAAAGATTACAGGGAAGTATGTGAAAACTGTATTTTTTGCAGTGGTACTTGCGAGGGAGCGAAACCTGCGAACGGGGGGGGGGAGGAGGGGGGAGGGTGTGGGAGGGGATACCCCCGTCCCACGGTAGGAACTTTTTGAAAATACGCATAGAAAAGACGGGATTCTCGGCATGGTACATTCCTATATTTTGAAGGTATATTTTATAAAGATGGACTGTAGTCAGGATTTCAAAAAGATGTAGACCTACTAGGAAGTATGTAGAAAACTGTATGTGAGTAGTCATACTTGCGAGGGAGCGAAGCGACCGAGCGGCAAGAATGTGTGTTTGAGGAGGGCCCTCAAACGTTAGAAAATTTGTCAAAATACGAACAGAAAAGAGGTGTTTTCTAGGCATGGTAAAATGATATTTTAAAGGTATATTCACTCCCTATAGTGACAAATCAATACGCATATTTCATCCACTTTCAATTCGTTATTCTGGCTAATTAGACAAAAAATATTTTGCATTTTACCTTAAACTATAAAAGTATATAATTCAATTAGCAAGATTATCATTTCAGCGTATTAGATGTATTTGTTTTTGAGGGCACATTTTTATCTAAAACAATATCTGATTAATGCCCGAATAATCAAATTTTATATTTAGACTTATTATGCTGGAGGAATAGCCAATTCTTTTGTGGGGAGGGCGAGTGAGGAATCACCCCCTATGCAGAAAGTGACGTTTTTCTTACTTATACCCCTACTAAATATTAACAAATTGCAGCATTCTTGAAATATAATGTAAGAATATGTTTAAATAGTAAAGCAGGGCACTACAAAACCATTAAACATACACAATATTCAATTTTGCGGATCACCTCGCGCGAAAAATTACTAGCCTATATTGCCAGTTTTGCGCGCGTAGCGCGCCGAAAATTGTGACATTTTATTACCACGCCAATGAAAATATTGGGGCAAACATATTGTTTTGCCCCCCTCCTCCTAAAAAACTGTTATATTGAAAAAAATGGTATGTTTGACAAGCAATGTAAGGCACTACAATATTCAATTTTGCTTCGCTCCTCGTGCGAAAATTTGCTAGCCGACATTGCAATGTTGCGCCGAAAATTTTGACATTTAACCACGCCAATGAAAATATTGGGACAAACATACTGTTTTGCCCCCTCCCCAAAAAACTGATAAATTAAAAAAATTATAAGTTTAAAAAGCAGCGCAAGCACTGCAAATCCATTAATTGTATCATTCTATTCCCACGCCAATGAAAATATTGGGGCAGACAAATTGTGACATATTGTGTTGCCCCACCCCCCCCCCCAAAAAAAGTACATGACAAATTGAAAAATGATATGTTTCACAAGCAATGTGAGGCATTACAAAACCATTATACCTACACAATGTTGGTTTTTTGTTCGCGCTTTGAAAGAAAAATTGTTAACATGTGTATTACTACAATTTTGCGCTCGAAGCGCGCAGAAAATTTTGACATTTTCCTTACTCTTGCCCCCCCTTACAAGATAATTGACAAATTGAATCATTCCTAAAACGTAATGCAAGAATAGCGCAAGGCACTACAAAACCATTGAAGTATTACACAATATTTAATTTTACGACACGTCTTGCGCGAAAAATTGCTGGCTTATATTGCAATCTTGCGCGCCGAAAACTTTGACGTTTTGTTATCACGCCAATGAAAATATTGGCCCCCTTATCCGAAAAATGGATTGACGCATCTGCGTCTGTGCCGTGATTTTTCTGTGACTGTAATTTTTTTCGGCTGAATGCAGGGGGGCATGGCCATAGTATGTCTCCCTGGCTACGCCAGAGGGTATATTTGATGAAGATTCAGGATTTAAAAAAGAAATAAAAAATCAGGAAGTATGTGAAAACTGTAATTCGGTATTTATACTTGCGTGGGTGAGGACGGGTGTGGGATAGGGAACCTACGGCAAGAAATTTTTGAAATACACGTAGCAAAGACATGTTTCTAAGCATAATAAATACATATTTTAAAGGTATATTTATGAAAATTATTATAAGGATTGTTGTCAGGATTTCAAGAAGATGTACAGTAGGTAGACCTATGTGAAAAACAAATTGTGAATGGGTAGTCGAGAGAGCGAAGCGGCCGAGCAGCTGTAGGATTTTTTTTGTTGAAAATATGTATTAAAGAGACGTGTTTTTGGGCATGGCAAATACATATCTGAAATTGTCATACATCTTTCTATCAATATTTCATCTTCGCTAGATCGCTTCAGTTTATATATTAATATTTTCATTGAAAAAAACATTTTTTTGTCCGATATTTTTTTTTTTTTTTTTTAGGGGGGGGGGGTCTCAAGCCCCCAAAGCCCCCGTAGAATCGCGCCTGATGACATGACTGTGGGTTGTCGTCAACTCGGGGTAAAAACTATTTTAGAATCAAGTAAACTACGCAGGGATTCTACTGTAAAAAATTTGTAGTCAAAAGTTGACTCATTTTAAAATAATGCATGACCGAATAAAAATATAAAGAGCGCCCCACACAGACGGGTATTCGTAAAGGTGGCCAATCAGAAGCTGGGTGACGAACTTTTGCAGTGCCCATGCGTAATTAGTTTCTGCTTTTCGATAGTGGGAGTGTCACCAACGTACATCCGCATTGCCCACCATTGTGATTCATGCATATAAGACGCATCCTAATCTGTTTTCCGTGAAACTTTCGTTTTAAAACAGACGAGATCTGAGGCACAGAACACCGAACAATTTGTAGACGTACCAGAAAATACAATATGGCGATGTCCAAACCTTTGGACGCTGTGGTAGGAGAAGAGCTCGAATGTGGAATTTGTCTAGATAGACTGGTATCACCCAGGATGTTGATGTGCGTCCATAGCTTTTGTGAGAAGTGCTTACAGGGATACGTCGATGGAGGGCAATGTACTAGTGGCTTGTTGGTGTGTCCCGTTTGCAGGGAAGAAACAACCATTCCTAAGAGAGGCGTAATAGGGCTGAGGCTTGATTTTCGCGCCAACAAACTTCTGCACGCTTTACAGAAAACTGAAAAACAAAAGAATGAATTTCAGTCAGCAGAACGTCAGTGTGCTTTGTGTGACTCCGCCGACACGTTATCATTGTGTTTGGACTGTGAACAAATAATGTGTCAGAAGTGTTCGTCACAACATTTGAAAATAAGGACATGCATGGATCACAAATTTTCCATTATTGATGACGTGGTGAGTGGTAAAATCAAAGTAGGATCCTTTAACGACGATCGTTGTTTAAAACATAACGAAATTATTAAATGGTTCTGCAGAACATGTGAAGAACCAATTTGTTCTAACTGCACAGTACTTGATCACTCCAAGGCAGATGGACATGACTGTGTGTTCTTAAAACCAATAATTCCGGAACTGCGTAGTAATTTAAAGTCGTTGTCCGAACAGATTGAATACAAGAAACATAAAATTCAGTCGTACCAGTCTAAAATAAACGCAGCAAGAGGAAAGATCGAGAGTCACCGCACGCATCTGAACAGTCGCATTGGACAGCAAATGGAGTCATTCAAACAAACTGTTATTGCACATAACAACACTGTCGTCCAGCAACATGTGAATAAGCTAGACGAGCTGCAACGAAAGACTGACATTGTGCAAGCAGCTGCAACCAATGTCGGTACACTATTGAAAGAAATAACGGAAAATAATGACGATTTAGAGGTGGCATTTATGTATCATAGTCTAGCAGACTCCGCGAATAAATCAATAAGAGAAAAACAGGACACCGATGAAATAGACGATATCCCTCAAAGTTTGCAGATAAAGTTAATTCATGACGAATTTTCGGACGGTTGTATCAGGAATGAAAATATGGTAGGCCTTCGTCTAAAGGTCGACATTGTTACAAGCACACGATCACAGGAACGTGTACCAATGCGTGTCCGAAGCGGGAGTTTGTTTTCAGTGGGTGATAACCAAATAGCAATAAATACAGGATCGAGAATAGATGTCATCGAAAAAAGTCAGTTGGCAAATAAGCCCTGGAGATATATCCAAGGAATTGAAATTAATCAAGGAGCTGACAAGAGTCAAGAAATTGGCAATAGTCAAGGATTTGGCACAGGTACAACATTTGGTGGGGCTAAGCGTCAAGGATTTGGCGCATTTGCATTTGGTGGTGAGCCTAGTAGTCAAGGATTTGGCGGAGGTTTTAGGCCTACAACTGGTAGTACTGGTTTTTCTAGTAATCAAGGAATTGGCGGAGGTTTTGCCTTCAGGAATAATCAAGGATTTGGCAATAATTCTCAGTTTACCTTTTCCTCTCCCAACAGTGCTGACCGTAATTCTATGTTGAGATGCTCATTCGTTCTAATTGGACAAAATGTATTTATGGCGGTAGGGCAAGTATTGGTAAATAAGACCTCGCAGAAGACCTATTCATTTAGACAAAAAGTGGCACGTGTGAGACATCGAGGGATGACACATCAACAGGACAACAGAATGAAAGAACATAAAATGGCGGTTACTGTTGACAAGAAAGGCAACCTGTACGTGTCTGTATACGCCAACAATCAAATTGCAGTCATGGATAAAGAAATGTCTTTGCTGAAGACGATATCAACAGGCGACATTGCTCCTACCGGTGTTGCTGTCTGCCCCAGTGACTCTGAGTCTGCCAAGATTGTCATCACCCATGATGCAGCATCAGTCTCAGTAATCAATCAACAAGGAGTCGCCTTGTTGACACTCCGTAACTATGACAACACGAACTGGGAAAACGTTGGCGTTGCGTGTGACGATGACGAACAAATCTACATCTTCTGGAGTCATGGGCAATTGGGTACCCTACATGTGTTCACTATGGAGGGTGAATTTGTGGAAACAATCTTCAAAGACGTGCCTCTTTCTTCAGAGATATGTAAGTGGGAACGGCTACCGATTACGGTCACACCAAATAAGACAGTAGCAGTCACTTTAAGTAGTAACGACCTGCTGATAAGAAATGTAAAAGAGAAGACGGCAAAGTTTGACCGTGACATTCTTCAAGATGCAGAGCACCTGGGGCCCAATCCAAATTGCCAGGTACAATAGAACGTTGCAGTAATTAAAATGCTGCATGGTCCAATAATGAAACCACTGCCACTAGTCCCCCTCCCAACACGCACGCTCAAACAAACTTTTAATGAAATCATGAGTTTGGCAGTTAAAGGTTACTTGATAGGGGACAGTCCTCAACTTGGGGTAAACCTATTCTAGAATCAAGTAAACTATACAAATATTCTACTGTAAAAAAAAATTGTGAAAAGATGACTCATTTGAAAAGAACTACCATCAGAGTGTCTTGTGGGAGACAAATTTGTTGTTTAACTTTCTATGGGATTAATTCTGGGGGCATGAGAAAAAAAATCAGTACTTGTATGGTCATACTTGATTCTCTTTAAGTAAACAAATTCAAGACAAATCATGCACCAAGAAGATACACTCCAGCTGGTGTACGGACTGGTGTATCTTTCAACCGGTTGGTTCAAGAAACATTTTTATTTCTCCCAATCATGTCACTGCCCTTTAATCTCTTCACTTTCTCCCATCAGCTACGTGCTTGCATAAAAAGAACGCATATAAATCGTCAAATGTGGAATAAAATAAACGAGTTTCACGTTTATTTTCATTTGTACCGTATAAATCAGTTTACACTTTATGCCGGTGCAGTAAATCGAAAGATATTACTGTTTGGTCATAGTAAAATATAGAACTCATGACGCAAATTGTAGAGACAAAGGTCATCAAAGTTGTGCTAATAATGGCACAATCGACTTGTGTTTGGAAACTATCGCATCTTGCAGTATAGGTACTAAAAAGGTCCATGTTGAACTTTTGGACTCTACCATTATCTCTGTGTGTGTATTTTTTAAGGGATGTCGTGACCTGCCAATGATAAACTAACAATGCACAGCAGTAGAATTCACTCGAAAGAGAACAATTTCTAAACATACGCGTAGGCAGTAGGTCCTTGGGTAAGAAATTAGAAACAGTTCCAAAATGTTAGGGAAAAAGACAAACAAAATTTGGTAAGGTTTGTTGTATGATAGAAAAAAAATCTAAAAATTGATCAAGGTTTAGAGTTAAAAGGGAGGGTATTGAGTTTGAGTTTTGTTTATTTAATAACGGTAAAATACCTGCATCAGCTCGGAGGCTGCTTTTCGGCAAGGCCGTAAAATGGACATATATAAAAGAAAGAACAACATATTCTCGGCATAACTTTCGTTTTTGGTGTGGTATTGCCGTTTTGAGAAATAGGATTACAGGTTAAAGACATGTAATCAATTTCTGACTTTGGCAGTATTTTATTACTTCATTCTCAATTCGAAAGTCTTCGCCTCACGGAAAATGACCCCACAATTACAAAGTTATTGGGTCAAAGGAATTGTTCCCACAATTTTGATTATACCTTGTCAGT
This sequence comes from Eucidaris tribuloides, assembly GCA_001188425.1. Classification (NCBI taxonomy): domain Eukaryota; kingdom Metazoa; phylum Echinodermata; class Echinoidea; order Cidaroida; family Cidaridae; genus Eucidaris; species Eucidaris tribuloides. The sequence continues at coordinate 39,917 of JZLH01S0486595.1, forward strand.
TACTAAAACTGTAATGATTATTCAATGGTATATTTTATTTCACAAAAGAAAAAACATCATGGCAGCTTTACAGCTGAATTGCGATGCTTGTACATAAAAAGACATATAAATTCACATATAAATTCATAATCGAAATCAAACATAAAATACATATGATATTCACTTTAAGATCACAATTGAATCAGATTAAAAAAAAAATAAAAAGGATACAAATTACTACATATAAAACAATATGGATGATGTACAGTGTTTCAATTTGATTCAAAGCGTGAAAGCAAAATATTTTTCAAATTAAATTCATTGAGTGCAATATAGATATTATGATTCACCGACCAAATTAATATTTCGACGTACATGTATTTACTTAAATCAGTATTGCACACACACACACACACACACACACACACACACACACACACACACACACACACACACACACACACACACACACACACACACACACACACACACACACACACACACACACACACACACACACACACACACACACACACACACACACACACACACACACACACACACACACACACACACAAGCATACAAACCAAAAAAAAAACACACACACAACAAACGGGGGATGTTCGTTATTCCGAAGGTTCGTTATTCCGAAGGC
>JZLH01S0486707.1:32102-59347 GCA_001188425.1 Eucidaris tribuloides
GCGAAGAACTTTCCAGTTTCTTTTAAAGTGATAGGCTAACATTGTGGAGCTTCAATTTAACAAATTGTCAAACTTTGATATATGAGCTACATAGTAGTGTTCAAATGGACAAATAAACACCCTAGAATACAAAAGTTTGGAAAGTAATGCTGCCAATGCAATGGCAAGGTATGCATGAATAAACAATTTGTACTCCGGTGGATGATAAAATAGCCTAGATCTGCACACAGTAAGTCTATGGGAGGAAATGGGCAGGTGAATCCCGTCAATTTGAATGCTTGTAGATTTTCACTTTTTTAAAGCACTAAATCATCATTTTGAAATACAATTTTTTTCAGGGTTTCATTTTTAGACCTTATCAAAGACAGTTGGAGACTGGATGATTATGTAGCTCACATTTTCTTTTAACTGTGGTCATTTTAACTTTTAACTTTTAACTGTGGATAACGGCGCTATAAAAATTCCATTTATTATTATTATTATTGTTAACCTGTGGCTTTAAAAGTTGCGTTCATAAGCATAACTGTGCCTGTGGTTTTTTTTTCTCCCAAGCTCTGAACAAATTCAAAACAGGACATGAATTGGGAGATTCCTTTGGACCATGATTTGAATTTCACTCTTTGATTTGCAATAGTGATTCTAATTACGCTTTTACGTGGGTAAACATAGTGTAAGAATGTAGACTGTAGAGTGATTGAGGATTATGATCACGTTTTGGCCGCCATTTGAAAATGATTATAATGAAAAGTTGGACACATGATTTTTTTTAAGTCTTAACATGCCAAAGTCGCAAATTTGCACCACACAATGCACACGATGTCCACAGAGCTGAAATTTTTAGGCATGTTTACAGTTAATTTAAAGGTGGAAACACTTACAAAATAAACCACAAATGGGTGTATGTGGTAGTGTTAACTAGAGGTTATAGGCATTGTATAACAATGTTTCCAGTGTAAAAAATCTGAGCCACATGTTTCCCCATGCTACCAGTGTCTCTGATACGGTGTAAAAATTAAGCCCTGAAAAAACTGCAGTTTAAAATGATCATTAAGTGCTTTAAAAATGTGAAAATCATTGAGAGACCATTCCGGCTTTCCCCCATAGACTGCTGTGTTGCAGAATTTCCTATCGGCTGAGAACAATTAATGTGCCAGTTTGTATCTGCACATATTGTACTAGTGACAGCATAATTGTCCAAACTTTTGTGTTCTAGAGTGTTTACTTGTCCATTCAAACACTGTCAGATATGACAGAAAGCAAAGTTCGACAATTTTTTAAACGGGTCTTCCGCAGTGTAGCGTCTTTATTACAGGACTCGACAAAAAAATAATAATTTTGCCTGCCCAGTCGGCACTTGAATTGTAGATTCAAGTGCCCGACAGCAAAACCCAAGTGCCTGAATTTTGCCACCATACATTTATATCCCAGTGATAAAATTCAACAGCAAAACCAATGCAATGCATACGAGGCCAGCTGTGGTGCTGGCTGGTCGAGAGCTGGCATGCTACAGGGGCATGTACATGCTACATACATCGTACACATACTGAACTGTACCATACCTGTGCGTACATGTGCGCACCTAAACATATCAAGAGTGATTTGCATACATTCACTAACCATTTTGCAGTCGAAGCATCGCAAGAGAGAAGATCTCATACGGACGTACTCAAAAATATCTTTGCAATCGCCTGATGAATTGTCAACTGCGTTGTGTTACAATCGATCTAGGTGCAAGTTGTTTTTGTCCATTGATCATTGGAAAAAAAAAGGTACTGCCCAATCAGGCAGGTTCTTTTTTTCCTTAGTGCCCAACCACGATTTTCAGGTGCCTTGGGCACTCAGACACCTGGGTTTGTCGAGACCTGGAGGTGTGTGACAGAACATGCAACCTGTATACTGTACTTCGTTATGCAGTATTATTTGTTTTCTTTTTGTCTTTAGGCAAATCCAGAAGAATGCATCCCATCATTGTGTTCTTGGTTGTTTGTCTTCTCTGCATGACACCATGCTGCAGCCAGCTAGATTCATATAGAAAGCAGGAAGAAGACGTGGATGATGACTGCGTTATAGATATCACCGACATGCTGGATTATGACCCAGTTACAAAGACGAGTGCTAGGTGTGAGAAAATGCGGCGAGAGAGGGAACGGGCAGCACGTAAATGTGACGTAAGTCAACCCATATGAATGTTTTCCAGAAAGAGGAGAGGTGATTCCTGTACTGGTCAGCTCTTCCTTATCTGATTGATCAATTTTGCACAATAAATCGAAGCAAAAGAGTTATAATAACAGTAATGATGATAATAATAATAATAATAATAATAATAATAATAATAATAACAATAATAATAATAATAATAATAATAATAATAATAATGATAATAATAATAATCATAATAATAATAACAATAATAATAATAATAATAATAATAATAATAATAATAATAATAATAATAATAATAATAATAATACTGCTACTACTATTACCAATAATAATAGTAATATAATAACAACAACAGGCAATTACTGAACATGGGGATTGCGCTAAATGAAGTCCTAGTACTTAGTCCATACTGTTAGATGAACTCTTCGTTGGGTTATCTTTGCATGACTGCATATTCGTTGACTGGTTTCTTAGCAAATCCACAGGAACATACACAAGTCAATGGCAACAGGCTAGTCTATTGTTCATGGAATTAGAAATGAAAAGAATATTGACATCTTAAAGATGCTACATAACACTGTGGAAGACACGTTTAAAAAATAGTCGAACTTTGCTATCTGACATATCCGACAGTGTTTGAATGGATAAATAAACACCCTAGAACACAAAAGTTTGGACAGTTATGCTGTCACTAGTACAATATGTGCAGATACAAATTGGCACATTAATTTCCTATCAGCTGATAGGAAATACTGCAACACAGCAGTCTATGGGGGAAAGCTGGAATGGTCTCTCAATGATTTTCACTTTTTAAAGCACTTAATCATGATCGTTTTAACTGCCCCAATTTTTCAGCGGATTCATTTTTAGACCATAATCAGAGACACTGGGTAGCATGGGAATCATTGGTAGCTCAATTTTTTTTAAACTGGGAAACATTGTTATACAATGCCTTTAGGGCCATGACTATAAGTATGAAGAATCAAGTCAAGGAGTTTGTATTTAGGATGATCAGGAGGTACACCTTAGTAACACAGTTATTACAATATATTGATTGATGGCTATTACTGCAGCTTCTGAAGCTCTTAAAGCCGCAGGGTAACATTGACCACAGTTTAAAAAATGTGAGCTACATAATCCTCCATGCTCCAAGTGTCTTTGATAAGGTCAAAATAAAATGAAGCCCTGAAAAAAAAATTGTATTTTCAAAATGATCATTTAGTACTTTAAAAAAGTGAAAATCGTAAGTTGATCAGATTTACCTGCCCATTTCCTCCCATAGACTTACTGTGTCAGGATCTAGGCTATTTTGTGCTCGTCCCGAGTACTAATTGTTTATTCATTCATATCATGCCAGTGGCAGCATAAATTTCCAAACTTTTGTATTCTAGGGTGTTTATTTGTCCATTCAAATACTACTATGCTACTACATGTATGTAGCTTAGATAGCAAGGTTAGACATTTTTTTTTAATTTGAAGCTCCACAATGTTAGCCTGTGTCTTTAAATTAATGTAGCACACACTAGTTCACTTCTTAATTGCATAAGGAGTAAAACTGATCATTGTAACGCTAGATGGAAATATCCTTGACATAACAAAGAACATTGGAAATATTTCTGATATGTTGAAACTCATTTCTATCTCTCATATCTGAAGGGTGATTTAGAAGCCCGTCTTCAAGAAACCAAAAGGTTACTTGATGAGTGCACCAGACGTCTTGAAGGAGGAGGGCTCGACTTCACTTCTAAATCACCCCCAGTTTCAGACCAACCCTCAGAAGTGGCGTCTCGTCACGAGCCGTGTTCAGCGGAAGATATGTTTTTTCGGCGACTGACACGACACCTCGTTAACGTTCTGCAGGCAGAGGTGAGCTATAGGAATCAGAAGATTTAAGAAATCAAGATTTGAAACTCATAACCCTGAAGTTGACAAGCATTTTCGAACAGTGATGCTAAAAACAAAAGAATAAAACAAATTCACATTATATTTCAATTGTGAAAGTTTCTCCAGTGTTATCTCTTGGACTTGCTCTGCTCAAGGCATTTCAATATTAATTGTGGAGGCATACACATCAGCTTGGTGCAGTCAAACTCCTCTAGTGTTCATACACATTGTCCAAGAGAAGAATCAATTTTGAAGATCAAAGACACTATTTACTTCCGGATTTGCAAGTCCATCATTTCCCTTTGTTATGATTACCAAATGGAAGTAAAGTACATGTACATATGCTTATGCTACCAGAAAGTTGTTCTTTCTTTTTAAAATTAAATTGTGCTCAAATCACAGAGCATGACATGCATGACCAGCTGACGGTCAGTGGGCAACTACGTACACTGTAATAAATTTAACGATTGAACTCTGCGTGACCTTCGGGTAGTAGTCAGTCAGACAATTTTGGAACTACAGGAATGTACTCGTCACTTTGTAAATTTTGAAGTTTAACCGTTCAGATTTTCAACAAAACTACATGTATGTATTCTACCCAAAGGTTCTATGACAGGTGTTTAATCTTCACATTGTGAACGATTTGAGCTGATTTCATTCATTTTGCCGTTTTCTGGCATGCAAATCATGAACTCTATCATTAACATTGTGGAAGCACCTGACTATAGCAGCCACCTGTCTATAAAGGCCACATTTTTTGTGTCCCTTTACCAGCCACCTCTCTGTGGCAGCCAATCTGCCTGTAGTCGCCACTGAATTGATTCCCCTGAAACAAATCATGAGGTTAAAAACCTGTTTATAGCAGCCACCTATCTCAGACTACATGTTTTGTTTCCCTTGAGTGGCCAATATGGACAGGTTTCACTGTATTGTTTTTTTGTGTTTTTTATGTTTTTATACTCTAAGATATATAGATACTCTAGGCTTTAAAATGTTGTGTAGTTTGTCTAGGTTGGATGATATAAACCCATTTAACTCTTTACATGCTGAATTTATTTTGAGGGGCTAATAATCATATGACAATTGTTCTTTTCATATTTTCTTTTGATTTTGTCTTCCTATTGAGGAAATTAAAAAAATGGAAATTTTTCTACAGATGTTACTAAAAGGGCAGTGACATGATTGGGGGGAATAAAAAATGCCTCTGGAACCAAACTGGTTAAAAGATATACAATGGATACACCAGCTGGAGCATATCTCCTGGCTGGAAGGATTTATCTTAAAGCCACTGGTTAACATTTACCACAGTTAAAAAATTGTGAGCTACATAATCCTCCATGCTCCAAGTGTCTTTGATAAGGTCTGAAAATGAAGTCCTGCAAAAAAATAATTATTTAGTGCTTTAAAAAAGTGAAGATCGTAAGTTGACCGGATTCACCTGCCCATTTCCTCCTATAGGCATACCGTGTGTGGATCCAGGCTATTTTTTACTCGCCCCAAGTAATAATTGTTTACTCATTCATATCTTGCCAGTGGCAGCATAATTTTTTTTTTACTTTTGTATTCTAGGGTGTTTGCTTGTCCATTCACACACTACTATGTAGCTCAGATACCAAAGTTCGACAATTTTTTAATTTGAAGCTCCGCAATGTTAGCCTATTACTTAAATTTGTTTACTTAAGCCAAATCAAGCATGAACATACATGTATTAGCATTTCTCTCGGGGCCTGAGAATTAGATGCCATAGAGAGCTATGCAACAGATTTGGGCGTACTGATGGAAGTTACTTTAGAATGAGTCAACTTTTGACTACAAAATTTTCACAGTAGAATCCTTGCACAGTTTACTTGATTCTAGAATAGTTTCACCCCAAGTTGAGGACCAGCCCCAATCAAGTCATTTACCTTGAAGCATACTTCTGAATCACTGTTGGCTCTCAAATTTTGAGAAAAACTAGATAGGCCTAATTTGTTTGGCCTTATTGAATATTTCAAAATCTGAAAACTCAACCCTTCCAACCTCACATCCTTTTTAATACATTTCAGCAACTACTATCCTGACCTATTGTATGTTTTGTCACGACAGGTCACATGGACTTTGCACATTTTACCATACTTATTATGTCACTTTTGTGGTACATTGCAGGCACCCGATGACGGACCCGTTGAGGCCGAGATCCAGGTTCGTCTGACACATCACGAGTGGCAGAAACTGCAGAAGTTTGTGAAAGGCAAAGACTACCGGAAGGCTGACATTCATGATGTTCTGGTCGGCATGACGATCAGCGTGTTTCACACGAATCAGACAGGTGTCATGGAGTGGATCAGTGAGCAGGTCAACCTGAAATCCCCTGGAGTGATTCTGGTAAATCTAACTAAAGGTGTATCAATACGGTTATCCGACTGGCCACCAACCTTCAAAAGTAAAACCGGTTATGAATCTGTCATTAAGGTTATTTAGAAGTGTGTGTACAAAGTTCAGAAGTTCGTCTCACTCAGCTCTCAAGTGCAGTTGATTTTATGGAAGGTCATTAGGACTTACTGGGGGAGAAAATCTGACCTCTGGAATGCGAGAACTGCAGTAGGTCAGTCTGGGGGGCAAAGTTTGGTGGTGAGTCTTGTCAGTTTAGAGAGGAAGGAATAGATATCTTTTCCCCTCAATGAACACTTATTGGGTCTGAATTCCACGAAACTCGGCCAAAAAAATGTGACATTTGTGGAAAATAGAAAACATGACAACCTGATTGCGTTGTTGGTGTTTTCTATTTCAAAATGTGCATTTCAAAAAACCTTGATCAGAGATACATTTTTGGAAGAAAAAGAGTTATCTTCACAGCTATTCAAGAAAATGGTCATTAAATGTCAAGGTGTGTGAAATTACCGGACTCATACAGGATCACTGTGTCCATGTAGAGTCGGTATTAGTATTGCCTTTGCTATTACTAAATACATAAGTGATTATATGTGCTCTAAATGTAATCTACAAAGTTCTAATAATTCACACCGTTACTACTGAATGAAAATAGTAAAAACATGTAGAATAAAAAACAACTAATGGCGCTTAAAATACATGGTTAGACTTCTCCTATTTTGTGTATCAGAATGACGTCACTTAACAGGTGTGACACCAAACAGTTATGTTTTTGTGTTATTTTTAAGTTTTTTATCTTGTACCTTTCCACCCTAAAATGATTATACAGGAGGTAGCCACCTAGTTGAAATTCTACTCCTACCAGAGTTATTTTTCTTCCAAGGAATTATTAAGTTTGTTTTTGCCAGGACAGTGTCATTGCTCAAAATACCGCCACTACACCGGACACCACAATTAATTTCTCTTACATTTTCTTTCGCTGGAAGAAAAAATGTGGATGATTTAGAGGCAATTTATTGTTGTCAAGTTCCTAACTCAGAGCCCTTGAATAAATTTAAAGAGCTTAAAGGGATTGCAAATTTATATGGTATTCCTAGTCTAAATGAGATTATTTTAACCGACACATACATTGAATTTTAGGGCGACATTCCAACGGTGTAGGTGGCGAAGTATCAGTTTTTTCATAAGCAGCCATTCAATTAGCCAAGTAATTTATATGTTAAGAAGAGTACTATAGGTTTCTGAAATAAGAGACTATGACTGTAACATTATATATTCGCTTTTTTAAGATATTTGAATGATATCTGACTTTCAAAATGACTATTTCATATTTTTAACAATTTTACATGTCACATCTTGCTTGACAAAAAATAGGGGTGAGACACACACAATTAAGTCACAATTAAAAAAAAAAATAAAGCTTCAGAGGTACCGGGCCATGGTTGATTTATGTTTGATAAGTGAGATATGGGTTTCTGTCAGAAATATTAACCGCTGAAGTGATGTGTATCAAATTTGAGGACAAAAATAAGTGTAGAGAAATGCGTTGTTACTATGGGGAATGACCTCATTTTTTGAAAAGGTCCCAACTTCGTGGACAAACCCTTATACAGATGGCAGTCTGAAAAATACATGCTCACAGGAATGTAACTCTTCATTTATCAGTAAAGATTACCCTGAACATCAACAGCGAATACAAATATTATGACAGTCTTGATATGTAGGCCACTCTTCATGTTTTTCCAAGTTAAACGAGCTGGGAGTGATGCAAGTAGTCTGAAGTTTAGAGTAGCAAATTGATAAAGACACAAGTTCACATTGCTGAGCTTCAGTAAAAAAAAAAATTGTCAAACTTTGATATCTAAGCTGCATATATAGTAGTGATTAAATAAACAAATAAACATCCTAGAACACAAAAGTTTGGAAAGTTATCCTGTGACTTGCCAATGGTAAGGTATACGTGTATAGACATCATGTGTGTCTTATCACTCCAGTGGAGTACAAAGTACATGTAGTCTAGATTTATAACACAGTAGTCTGTGGGAGAAAATGGACAGGTTTATCAAGTCAAAATGAGTACTCATAGATTTTCACTTTTTGAAAGCACTAAATAATCCTTTTTAACCCCTTGGGGACGACGGGCTTCTACAGAAGCCCAGTACATTGCACATTCAGAGACGACAGGCTTCTACAGAAGCCCAGAATATATGACAAAAATTTCGGTCACACATTGGATAAATTGAAAAGTTTTATTGCTTAATGCATCTTTCCCAAACATTACACATTTGTAAATACCATAAAGTAAAAAAATAAATATTGTGAGAAGAATTTTATTTTAAAAAATGGGTTTATATTCCCTTCAAAATCAACCACGTGCAAATCGCGTCGTCTCTCAATGAATAACAGCACCGTACAGCATCGAGCCCAAGGGGCTAAGGACAATTTTTTTCAGGGCTTCCTTTTGCGACCAAGGTCATTATTAACTTGGAACTTTAGTTCTAATTTCCTTCTGAAGTGAGTTGTGAGTGGAGCAAATATTTTGTATTTCTGGACCATTCTTATTGTTTATCCCAATTCTGGGAAAAGCAACCTTGAAGTCAAGTAAGTTGATTATCAAGGATTCTTAACATTTCTTGTTATTAAAGGGAGAAGGCGCCAGCAACTAACAGGCATAAGTTAAGAATAAAAATAACATTGTGAGTATTGCGAGAATTATGGTACATGGTGACAAAAATAGCCTAGATATGGGGTACTGTGTGATACTCACCCTGATCAAGGCCCTATAAATTAGTTAATTTGTGTTTATTTTATGTCGTTGTAAGTTTTACCCTAAGACAAAACTTGCAGAAACAGCTGTAGGGGGAGGAGCTTATCAATTCAAACAGTGCATACATTACCACGGTGCGGCTAACACACGTCGCGTGGCATGCATTGGTCACGCATGGTCAGCTCCCTGCTGTGCACGTGCAATCTGATTGGTTGGCAAGAACTCAAATATTTTCTTAACTTATGCCTGTTAGTTGCTGGCACCTTCTCCCATTAATTTCAATTCCAAGTGAAATGAGCTGCTAATTAAATAGGGAAGCAAAGTGTGTTGTTTGATCATTCTTTTTTGTGCATCCCAGTTCTGGTTAAAAATGAGCTGAAAGTGAACAATGCCCATGTCTGAATGCATAGTATCAAAGGTTGTGTTTTTAATTTGCACACCAAACTATTTTTACTCAGATTTGATCCAACTATTAAAGGCAGTAGATCTCATTTGCAAACATCCCCGCAGACCAGGAAAAGATAGCCCATGCCCTTAGGCGATTGATGAAGGGCATGTTTGTGAAATCAGGGGGTCAGCAATTACCTAGAATTTGAAAAATGTGAAAGAAAAACAGTAACCGTTTAGTGTACGTTCTGTGGTAAGAATTTTTTTCTCACAAGAACAAAATTCAAATCAGAGTCGAATCGTCACTATAATTCCACTAAAACTGAGTTTCCAGCTCCTATATGTTGCTAAAGGTTCCCAGATGGCATTTTCTTCTAAATGCCATTGTATTTACACAATGTTAATTTTTAGAAAAGAGATCCCTTGCCTTTAAGAAAGGTACATCCAGTGTTTAAAATTCAGAATTCAAACATTGTAGCAATTTTAAAAATATGAGTGATAAATCATTTGAAAGTGGGCTGTTGCTTGATTTGTATTTTGTGATGGTAGTCTAGATTTCAGCCCACACTGGGTTAAACTTTCATGTACTGATTTTGAATTTGGTAGAATCCAACTATAGCACAGATTGGCTTGACAATCATCCAACTGTACTGATGTGTTTTCATCAGTAGGTATTCAGTTTTCACTGGGTGATACACAAATCAGATCTTGTGATTAGACTACTTTAATTCAGTGAATGAAATTATGTTGTGGCATTCTGTTTGAATTTTGTCATGTTTTTTTCACAAAACCTGATGTTTCAGCTCCTAGACTTTTGTAAGAGGTGAAGATTTATGTGAATCTTTACATAAAAAGGGATTTTAGCTTATTTAGTCAATAAGCTCATAATCATATCTGGTTGTGCCAGTGATTAACATAATCTTTAAACTGTATTTTATGTTTGAAAATGGGTTCCTGTAATAATCCTGACTGAATACTGTTATTGTGTATGGTAAAATATGACACTTTATTTCTGCAAATTGTTTTAAACAAGGCATGCATGTATTTTATCTTATATTCCACATTCTAAGAATCTTGCTATAGGATTGGCCAAGAGTTGATCACATGATAAAGCGTAGTTTTCCCCATCAGATCACTTGAGAAGAAAAGTTTGTTACACTCAATTTATAGTCCGAGTATAATACACTTTTATTTCATGCATACTCAAAATATTGATAATTGACGCGTTAGGACTGTGAAGACTGAAGAGATCAGCGAAACACGAAAGAACTAACACCGCGTTGGCGCAGTCAGCAGCGCGAGTATTTCGTGAACGCAATACGCAACATGCGTGTACACTAACATGCACGCGCACGCATTGAGCGTCCCTGGTGATGTGCACCCAGGTGTTGTTCGGGCGCATATTCCATATTTGGGCCCATTATGTCTTTTTCACAGAAATATATATTTTTTTCTTTAGTTAAATAGTTTTCTGATGTGGAATATAAAGGAAAGAATCACCTTTTGATTTCAGGCGACAAGACTTCCTATCACTTCCTCGGCGATCTGGAACGTTATCTTTCATCACCTTCGCTTCAGAAAGATAGCTACATCCAGATGGCCTCGGAAGTGTTAGATCGTCCCATCACCCTCACCAACGGTAATTTTTTGCTTCATATTCTAATTGTATTGTCTAGTTCATCATTTCATTCCTTGTGCTGGTAATGGTGTTTGGCGTTGGTATGTACTCTGATCTCCTGTGGAACGGCCGATTCATAACATGTTTGGTGATTGCTATCTTCCTCATCAGTTACCTGTGGAACTGGATCTATCTTTATCAGGTAAATAAAGCAGATAGACTGGGGTTAAAGTTCATGTATAACCCTAGTTAAATTACAGTTTAAAGGCATTTGATAATATTGTGGAAGCCCCATTTAAAAAATTGTCAAACTATGCTATCTGACATATCTGACAGTGTTTGAATGGACAAATAAACACCCTAAAGCACAAAAGTTTTGACAGTTATGCTGTCACCAGTAAAATATGTACAGATAAAACTTCAGTTGGCAAATGAAGTATTCTCAGCTGATAATTAATTCTGTCACACAGAACTCGATGGTGGTGAACTGGAATGGTTGCTCAATGATTTTCACTTTTTAACCCCTTGGGCTCGATGCTATATGGCACTGTTGTTTATTGAGAGATGCATGTGGCTGGATTTGAAGGGAATATAAACCCATATTTTCTTATAAAATCATTTACAGAATATTTATTTTCTCACTCTATAGTGGTCAAAAATGTGTAATTTTTGGGACAGACTCATGGAGCAATAAAACTCTCCCGCTTATCCAGTGTTTGACCAAAAATGTTGTTATATTTTCTGGGCTTCTGTAGAAGCCCGTCGTCTCTGAGTGTGCAATGTATTGGGCTTCTGTACAAGCCCGTCGTCCCCAAGGGGTTAAAAGCACTTAATGATCGTTTTGGACTGCAATTTTTTCAGGGCTTCATTTTTAGGCCGTATCAGAGACACTGGTGGCAAGGGGAATCATGTAGCTCAGATTTTTTAAACTGAAAACATTGTTATACAATGTCTTTAAGCTATTTTTATGCCTCCGCAACGAAGTTGCCGGAGGCATCATGTTTTCGGGTTGTCCGTCCGTCCGTACGTTACTGGATCTCGTTACCGCGATAACTTGAGAACCCCCGATCAGATTTTGATGTAACTAGGACCAAGTATGTACTATGAGCCACCAGTGAACTGATTAGATTTTGGAGCTGAAAGGTCAAAGGTCAAAGGTCACCAGGCCTTAAATATGTCTGATTTGGGCTCGTTACCACGATAACTTGAGAGCGGCTGGTCGGATTGTCATGTAACTTAGGTGAAGTATGCATTATGAGGCACCAATGAACTGAATAGATTTTGGAGTTCGAAGGTCAAAAGGTCAAAGGTCACCGGATGTTGAATATGTCTGATTTGGGCTCGTTACCATGATAACTTGAGAGCGGCTGGTCGAATTGTGATATAACTTGGGTGAAGTATGTATTATAAGGCACTAATAAGCTGATTAGATTTTGGGGAGTGAAAGGTCAAAGGTCAAAGCGTCACCGGGCCTAAAATATGTCTGATTTGGCCGTTACCAATGATAACTGAAGAACGGCCAGTCAATTTTTATGGTTACTTGGCGTGAAGTATGTATTTATTGAGGCACCAAATAAAACTGATCTCATTTTGAAAGCTGAAAGGTGAAATGGTCAAAACGTCACCGGGCCTTAAATATGTCAGATTTTGGCGCTCGGTTACCGCGATTACTTGAGAGTGGCTGGTTGGATTGTCATATAACTTGGGTGAAGTATGAACTATGATGCAACAATGAACCTGAGTAGATTTTGGTGGTTGAAAGGTCAAAGGTCACAGGGACTAAAATGCATCTTGATTTAGGCTTTAACACGATTAACTTAGAACGCGTGTTGGATTTGATTAACTTGGGTTGAAGTATTATTTATACGACCACAAATGGACGTGATTAGTTTTTGGAGTTGAAAGGTTCAAAGGTTCAAAGGTCACATGCCCTCCATACATGTTCTGATTTGGGGGTCATTACCATGTTAACTTAAGAATGGCTTTTTGGTCCGCGATTTGATGTATCTTTGGGTGAAGTTATGCTTTATTATAGGCGGGGCACAATGAGGCTGATCAGATTCAGGTAAAAGGCCACAAGGTCGGAGGTCACAAGGCTCCATACTTAGTGCCTTTACCATGATAACATGAGAACGGCTTATCGGATATTGATGTAACGTGGGTGAAGTAAGTGTTATAAGGCACCAATAAATTGATCATATTTGGGGTTGAAAGGTCAAAGGTCAAAGGTCACGAGGCCCCATACTTAATGTCTTTACCACGATAACTTGAGAACGTCTTGTCAGATATTGGTGTAACTTGGGTGAAGTATGTATTATGGGGCATTGATGAGATTTCAGAGTTGAACGGTCAAAGGTCACAATGCCCCGAACATTTCAAGTTTAGAATTGCACAGGGGTGCGGAGGCATACCCCATCGGCTGCGCGCAGCCGAATTGCTCTAGTTTATATTATTTTTCATGTACAGGTATTTTTGCAGGTTAGGATGTCAGTAACTATTTCATAAGTGGTAAACCACTTGGACTCAACGCTTTAGTGCTCAATGAGGAATGACATGATTTTCACATGGTACACCATGAAGCGATCATCAGCTCATTAATTTATGTTTCCTTGTAACAAAATGTCTACACAGAAATTAATTTACTTCGCTTATATGTGTCAAAATGCAGGCATTGTATAACAATGTTTCCAGTTTAAAAAATCTGAGCTACACAATTCCCCATGCTACCAGTGTCTCTGATACAGTCTAAAAATTAAGCCCTGAAAAAAATTGCAGTTTAAAACAAAACAATTTTTTAAACGGGTCTTCCACAGTGTTATATAGCGTCTTTTATGGGCCACAGGCATTAGGCAATAATTGGATTGTTTTCCCAATGTTTGTGAAATTTTTGATAAAACAATATATTTGTAAACCTTGTTCATTCACAGGAAGAGACGATAAAACGTTACCGCAATGCACAGCAGTTTCCTAACATCCCAGTCAGTTGTATGCCTGATCAGATGTCGTGGTTCCAAACGATGCGAGAATGGTATCGAACGACAGTGTCCGTCCAATCAGATCCGTGCTTGGAATATCACCGACTGTACCTCGTGGACCCATTGTTTGATATTCCTCCTACTCGGGTAATGCTGTTAATTTTACACACTTCCACGTGCATGAATAGTCACAAGATGTTTTCTGCCTTCCTTCGTCTATAATGGATGAATAGTCACATGTTGTTTTCTGCCATCCTTCTTCTATATCCTCTAATCGTACTTTTAACAAAAGAATGCTCGTGTATTTGTGTGATTTTTCGCAGATTGTTTAATTTGCCCTTGAAACAATTTGTTTCTTCAGTTCACACATGTACACCTATTGTTAACAAACTTCCAAAGTCGTTTTCAGTTATTGTTTTAATAGCAATTTGAATTTTTCTTTAATTTCAAAAAATGATTTGTTCTGTTGCTGTCCTGTAGATTTAGTGAATAAACAAGTGTGAAAGCATCATGTATTCCATGATTGCTGATGCACCAGCAAATGATATTGGATGCTTTTAATCTTGCCAAGCATCTAAAAAAAGTGAAAAAAAAACAAACGAGACAAAAACATCTCAATTCCACCTGTCGCATAAAAGGAATATGCATGATTGTCTAAATGCTGTGATAGTATTGCAGATTGTACATGCAACAAACATCGGAAAGGAATGTGCACATACATGCCAGAAGACATATAGGTATATGCTTTAGGTATATCAGAAATATTGGATACTGAGGAAAATGAAGTCAGCTCTGATTAGACATTGATGTTGTAGACATACAACTTAATACTGAAAGTGAAGATTTCCCAGAATATCATATATGTTGGAGGCAAAAGTGCTATGTATGACAGTGCATCAACATTGGCTTATGAGATGCAAGAATTGTAAAAATAAGTTTTATGGCATGTGAAGAAAAATTTTTAACAAAGATTAAAGCCCCAGTATAGTTTTGATAAATGATAAAAAATGAAATGTTTTATTATGTTTTTTAGATGGATCTATATGATCTATCAATGCTCTGAAAATTACATGCTCTCTGATAATTTAAACATTACAATTTGTCACTATAAACAATTTTTAGTAGGTTTGGCGTTGTTTTCTGATGTCTGGGGTGACAATGAAGCACTTCATTGTCTAAATGACCAGAACCATACTTGGGCTTTGAGTTGTCCACCTGCAGTTGAAGGACTTCATTCTAAATGCAAATAATGAGAATAGTCACTCAAATGCAAGATTTTTTTGGACAAAATTTGTCCTTGAAAGAGTGGTTCTGTTCAGCTCTACATGAAGAGGACGTACATGTAAGTTATTTAAATGTACGTAACCAAACTTTCGATAGCTGTCATAATCACCAGTGAAGTACATCGTGTATGCAATACCAAAAAAGTCACCCTTAGTGTGAGTATAAAAATAGAATAAAAACACTGCTTTGAGAAAATGCATCATGAATAACGAGGGGTATGCTTTGATTTATTTATTTTTTTAAAAATGTCTCTCTTTCTTTAATTCATAACAGGCACTCACATTCACCTTGTCCGCAATGTTTGTCGATCCTATGAAGTACATGGGAAGGGCGGTCAGCGAATTCCATGCCGAAATCTTCAGGGATTTACCGTTGTGGGGAGCGCTACCTGCGCTCATTACATGCTACGTGTTCATGTTTTTCGCCATGTACGCCTACATCGCGGCCCCACGGCGAGTACATCGAGAAGCTCCCTACGACAATAGACCCCGCCGCATCCGTGATAGACAGGGTTACATCGACTACAATGAAAGGGAACGGCGACAACCGGTAGAAGCACATCAACACCAACAGGTAGACTGTCAGAAGCATAGATGTACCCAAGATTCATTGGGATTAGAGATGGCGAAATTTGATCTAAGCCTCATTCGATTATCATGGAATAAAAATTGTCAATAACACAATATATATCACCTTAGGTGAAAAACAGATTTGTGATCAATAAGATAAATCTATTTTAGGCTTGACGGTACGCCCATTAGGGCTGTTATCAAAACGCGGTCAAGACAATGTTGCTTTCTGTAGACCGTCTTGTAACTAGATCTGGAGGTTCGTGGTGCCGATTGTTTATAAATGGGATTTTTGGTGGGCAGTGTGTTGACAGATTTGTTGACAAAATTCTAAATGCACTACTGCTCTTGCACTACCACAAGTTTGATAGCTGAACAGCGTGGAGGTCTCTCTTTTACTCCTTCCTGGCAGTCCTTACCTCTCGTGTGCAGAGTATTCATAGCTATAGGGATTTCTTGGTCCCTCCCACTGCAGTGCATGCATTTACCCCGTTAGGTTTTCATAATCGATGGTATTTTGGGCCATATAATGCCTCTGGTGATATTTCGAAATAATCATGAGATCATTATCGTGTATTCAATATTTTTTCAACATCGACTAATTTTGATATTATCAAAACATCGCCCAGCCCTAATTGGGGTGAGGGGAGTTTATTCCGTGGTGCCCATCGATGTGAGAAGCAAAAAACAGATTCATCAAGTCCAAAGAAAAACTGGTTTATGGTGCAAATCTGTGCAATAAGCAAAAAAAAAGGGGGGTCATTTGCAATCGTGCTGTTCTCATTACCAATTTTTTCCTTTTCTAAATGGGGTTGTTTTCTCGAAATGGGGGTTGTTTCAGCAACTCAAACAACCCCTCTCGGTACACCTATGGTTGGGAGAATTATCAGTCAGATATTTAATAAGTCGTAGGGTTGGTTGATTTAAATCAAGTAATGTAGATTGCTCTGATGTAAATCGTGATTGAAATTAGTAATTTTTGGAAAGAAATCATATATTTAAGGAAAAACAAAATTAGAAATTTGTCATGCTACGAATGGTTGAAAAAATCAAGAAAAAAAATGTGATTTTTTTTTCCGTATTCTGGTTAATAATTTTAGAAAAAAAAATCAAAGGTTTAAGTGATTCAAATGTTAGATTGATTCACATCGAATTAATTCAACACCTTTTCACACTTATTGGCCAATGTTTGGTATGATTATTTTAAAAAAAATGTAAGTGATGAAAATTTCATTCAAATCAAATATTTCGGATAAAAAAATAGAAATATCACCAACTCTGATGGGCAGTACAGCACTATTCATATCCCAAACTGATAACTGTTTTATGTGTAAATCTTATTAAGGTTTATCATACCATACTCAGAATGTGAAGAATGAAATCTATGCGTGTGGTTTTTTTTTTTGATGAAAATGAATGAAGAGGGTTAACTCTGAATATGACTGAGGCTTTTCTTTCACTGATCCAGCAAAGGCTAGAAACAGAAAACATAAATGTGAAAAATTACATTTCCAAAAAACTCACCTGTTCATGTTTTGTTCACTGACCGGGCAAGTTGGCTTAGTGGTAGAGTGTCCGCTTCTGGTCCGGGAGGTCGCGATTGTGAACCCCGACCGGATCATACCAAAGACCATTATAAAAATGGTACCTACTGCCTCAAGCCTGGTGCTCGGCTATCTACATGGTGTAGAGAGTTAAACACATAGGACTACCAGAGGAGTAACCCCCCACTGTAGTCGAATTGTCTTGTGCAGCCACGTTGCCTAGGGTAGGTGCCGTCCGATGTTCCACTATAGGAGTGGGACAGGGTTAAATTTTTAAATTTTCCTTTTGATGATTCAGCAAATGCTAGAAACAGAAAACATAGAGAACCCATGATTACATTTCCAAGACCTCTCTTGCTCATGTTTTGTACAAGACAGTTCTGTGAGGGATGGTTGAAGTATGCAATACTTCTCTAGCACCATGTATAAAATACTAGATATTTAAGTATTCATTTGGCGATTAATTTAATTTTTTTTGATTGAATTGTCCAATTGATACAGATCGAGGATAATTACAATGCTGGAATTCCAAGAGCAGCTGCTGAACCTCACGGAGAGGGACGAGTGGAAAATGTCCAGCCACCGATACTACCTTCCAAAGAAGTAGACGATCATCGAGCTGAACCAAAGCAGCCGAGAAATGAAGAGGAGTATGGCCTCGAAAGACAGGTTCAACCAGGACTCTCGGGGGAAGGTTCGACGAGGAGAAACGTCAGGCCACATGCTACAGAGCCAGTAGCAAGCTTCCGTCGAAGAGATAAACCGAGCGAGGAGACGCAGATTAGGCCAACGAGTTTCGCGGCAGGGGCAACTCGTCCGCAGAGACCTACAAACTTCGGGAAGCAGGACATGCGAGCTGCAGAGGCATCAGGTTCGTCCCAGATATCTCCCCAGAGAGTGAGGCAGGTTGGAGATTCAACTTCCGGTGCCTTCGTCCATCATCCTGAAGCAGAATACGACTCTTTATCGGGGTCCACTCGTACCCTGGGATCTGGGCAGGATGAAGTGGAGCCAGAAACATCATTGAGTACAGCAGACAAACCAGGCAGCTCAAGCGCTTCTGCGGAAACCTCGCATACATCCCCCACTGTTCTGACTCCTGTGACCAGCGAAAGTCCCAGTGATGTGTCGGTGATTAGTACAGAGGATGCGTTTAGCCCCCCTGGGGCATCACCGGGGGATGTAGAGACAAGTGCCTCGTATAGTTTCATAACGGACAGTACTGTCGGTCTTGGAGGGAATCCAGTCACTCAGATTTTCGATGACACCAAGGGTGGTGATGAGGATGATGATGATGATGACTTTGAAATTTTATCAAAAAGCTCCTTGAAGGCACAATTTAACTGACTGTTCTAATTTTTAGAATTTGAGCTGCATAATCATCCATGCTGTAACTGAATGTCTTTGGCAATATCTGAGGCCCTGAAAAATTACACTTCAAAATGGTTATTTAGTGCTTTAAAAGAGTGAAAATTTATGAGTACCTAGATTTGCCATGTCCAGGGGGGCCACTGTCATTACAAGGTGTACACCAAGTGTGCGAAAAAAAAATGTATTAAAGTGTTATTGTCACAAATGGGTGATGTGCACGTGTACAGTGAACATGGTACATCAAAATTGTGAAAATCAGCGGAAAAAAGGGTATACTTTTAACAGAAGGTTGACTTTAAAAGGGCATCTTTTCACACTTGAAAACTTGTTTAGGGTACTTGAATACTTGTTTAGGGTATCAAGAGAGATCGACAGATAATAACTTGTTTAGGGTCCATTCTGAAAGTCCATAGATGCGCATGGTGACCACCTTGTAATGGCAGTGGTCCCCCGTTTGCCATGCCCATTTTCCTGCTCTGATTCATAATTGATGTGTGATGTTTATCTTGCCTGTGGCTACAGAACTTTTTAAAGTTTTGTATTCTTGGATGTTTGTGTCCATTGAAACACTCTTATGTTACTCAGATATCAAAGTTGACAATTTGTAAAGGCTGTGTTTTTGATTTTGCAAACCAAACTGTTTCAGCTCAGATTTAATGCAACTAAAGAGAGGTACATGCATGCAAATACAACATAAGAAAACATATTAAACATGCATTGTAAATTTTTTGCTTCAAAAATGATAAATCCTCTCATATTAGGCCATTGTGCTCAATTTGTCTTTTGTAAAGGTAGTCTAGTACCCCATTTACATTAGGTAACAGTCGTAATCGCATTCACTTAAGTCGTCAAATTCATTTTCGTGATAAGTGTAAACAGCTTAGGTCATAATTGAATTCATCTAGGTCGTAATCGAATTCACTAAGCTTATAAACAAATTCATTTTTTTGAAAGAGAACTTTTACCAATTTTGTCCCAGAAGATAATAGGCCTACATGGTGATCACAAGTAATTCATTTTTGATGAATGCGAATTTGTATTCGTTAAAGAAGTAAACAGGTACTGGTCGAATTAATTTTGCTAATCCTTAGTCGTCATTGAAAACAAAAAATGAATGTGATTACAACTTTTACCTAATGTAAACAGGGTATAGGTTTCACACACAGGATGTAGCTTTCACCCACTGATTTTAACCCGTTGGCTACGGGAACCGGATCTGCCCTGTGTTAACTCTATGGGATTTTCAGAATCTCGGAGGCAACGGGTTAAATATGGTAGAGTCCAACCGTAGTAAAGATTGCATGACAATCGTTCGACTGCACTTGTATTACTGTTAGTTTTTGACCTTGTCAGCTTTGATCAGCAGGTTTTCAGCTCCTTACTAAATGAGACATAAATCAGGTCTGGCAGACAGGCAACTTTTTTTTACACCTGTTGGAAATCCAAATCAGTGAGCGACATTATGTTTGTGCATTCAAATTTGAATTTGATCAGCTCTTATTGAAACCCGACTTTTCAGCCCCAAGACTTTTGTTAGAGGTGAAGATTTATGTGAATCTTTATATATTTATGATTTAAGTTTACATGTACTTCCTTGATATGCTCATTTTGGGGTGTGCAAATCATGAACGCAATCTTTAAGAACTGATCTTAATAGAGATGCAGTAAATTTATACATGTAATACCAGTAGAGGAATACCCAGTAATTAATGATAAAAAATGCAGCATGTGATTTTGCCAAAACATTTATTTTCTTGAATATGAATTTGATTTTTCATATGTTTATATGTCTTAATTTATTAAGTTGTCAATAGCATAGTTTCAAGTCTGTAAAATTCTTCCTATATGATCTGTCACGTTAAAAAGTGTGAAATCTTATATTGTGCAGAACCAATCAAAACTATAATAAACTCATTATTCCTAAGTGCAATGATAAAAGTATCAACAACAAAAGAGCAAGGGAAAAAACTTGGATTGCTGTAAAATATATTTTTTATTTATACATGTAGCTGCTCACATTGGCAAGTACTCATTAGAGTCTGTTTATAGAAAGAGTTGTGACATGAATGCTCAAATTCTTTCTGATTAGAACACTCACATGCTCATCATATATTAATAGAAAAGTTACATATTATTGGAAATAACATCATGGCATTTAAATCACGGGTTGTTGTACATGTAAAACTCTGTTATGAAGGGACTCTAGTACTTAGTACTTAGTAGAGTCCCTTGTTTGTAAGAGTTGTGACATGGGCATCCTATTTTGGGGGTAAACAATATGGCATTTGAATTCTTTCTGTTGCCATCGTAATTGAGTAGAGATGATACCTGACATTGGAAACATGTCATTCAAATCACAGGTTGTCTAACACTTTTATAAAGGGACTCTAGTTACTCGTAGGTAAATGTCGCCATCTTGTGCTCATATACATGCCAGGCTTGTGTGTACCTTGTGTCAAATAGTTGTACACTGCAAAATCTAGGGTGTTAAAATTAACACCGAGGGTGTTGCACAATGTGGATACCAGATGTGTAAAATTGTAACATCACAGGTGTTATTTTAACACCAAATTGATTATTTCAAACACCAAGAGCATTGGCTTTAATACCAAGGGTGCTGAAAATCAACACTTTTCTGGTATTCATATTGTGCAACACCCTTAGTGTTAAATTTAACACCCCAGTTTTTGCCGTGTAGCATCATTGTTATTATGTCTTTATTCGGTAAACAAATAAATTTAAAACAGATATACTTGATGATAAATGCAAGAACATGTAATAGATGACATATATACTGCTTCCATCCTATTATCACAATGATTGATACATTGCAACATGGTTAATATATGGTTAAGGGTATGTCTAAAACACCATTTGATAAAAGCTCTTATATACTTTCCATAGGAAACATTTGTGGATAATGTTTATATATCATGTTTCTGTTAATGACATAATTTGTCTTCTGTCTGATTTATTTGGTTTATCTCCCTTACTCATTTGTTTTTTCTCACTGAAATATATATGTTTAATCTTTTATTTTATTTTACATACAAATATGTAAGGGCTAAAAAAAAAAACTACATCCATCTTTCTACTACTAATAAAACTATTTCCAGGCAATTTTCCTGCTTTTATATATTTATCTATTTATTTTTTTTATTTTATTTTTTTTATTTATTTATTTATTTTTTGTTTATTTATTTATTTTTTATTTTTTATTTATTTCTTTCTTTCTTTCTTTTTTTTTTTTTGGGGGGGGGGTTTAATGGAGGATGATAATACCTCATCGTATAGATTCAAAGACCTATTCTGAATATTTCTGGCAAAGTGACCTCTTCCCCCATGCACTCTCCTGTACTAAGCAATATATCAATGTTCATAAACAAACCACAAACATTGTTATGTAATCAATGAATTGATTGTTTTTAGTCCCAAATTTCAGGAATTCTGTGTACAAGCATTGAGTGCAAATGTTTCACAGCAGAAACAGTTAACAGTGTATTTGATTTTACAATCATGTTATCCTACATGTAATATTTATATTACTTTTTAATGCAGCTTTTTCTCTTTTAAGATTTCATGTCATATTGATGAAGGTGGTGTTGTGCTATGTGTGATTTTGTAATGTATGTGTGAATTCCAGCAAATTAAAGAGGCACCAAGCAAACAAATATTGCATGTCGTGTCTTTTTAAAGGACTATCTTTAAGAAAAAAAGAACAACAATAAAGGGAACCTCCAGGATATATATATATATGTTTTGGCTTGAAAAGCATATATCATTATCAACGATACATGTGAATATATTGTATTGCTACGATTTCTTTTGAAGAGAAAACAAATATAATGTTAGTGGCATTTAAGGAATGTATCTTGTATAAACTCCCTGAATGAATTTTTGTCTGTGTATGGTTTTATGACACTCTACAGTCCACTGGAAAAAAAAATTAAAATAAATTAAAGTATATGTCTATCGATAATTCACAGTGGCGTGAGCACCAATCCCATGTTTCAAATTGTGGATATTTCCCATGGAATTCTGTTTATTCATACAATTCATGTATGACTCTTACTATCATCATTTGTTTGGGCTTTAGTTTGGAATATTTCTGAGTACAATGTGTATTGCCAGTATACATTGGTTTCCGGGCATGCTTAAGCAGCAAAATATCGCTATTGTTATATTGATTGTATTGATTGATGTATCAATGTAGAGCGCGACGTAACAAAAAGTTGCCAAAATGTTGTCCGTTTCTAGAGTCTTTGTGAAGTTTTGACATGAAAATAGTTATGATATATGTGTGCGAGTGGTGTGTATGTCACAAATGAAAATAAAATCCTTACCTAGAGGTTCCCTTCAATAAAAATGGTAATATTGACAATAGTTCTTGTTATGATTGTTATTCTTCTTATCATCATTGTCATAAGCGTACGAGACGGGAGGCAGGGGGCACTGTGCCCCCAAAAATGACTTCAAAACTGAAAATTCGGGCAAAAGCTATGGGAAAATTTTGGCAAAAATGGCACAAACATTATTTTAAAAATGGGCAAGTTTGTGAAAAAAGAAGTAAAGTTTAATTTTCAAATAAAAACTTTTTTTTAAATAGCTAACTGCTATCTTATTATTGTTGTTTGGAGGGAGCTGCCAGAATTTCCCTCAAACTCCTGCTCCAAGCAGGTTCTGCACAAAATGTTCTCCAAGCTCGAGTCCGATCAGAGCCCCCTGTCCGATTTTTTTCTCAAGCTCGTGGATTCATGCCTGATAAGCAGCTCCTTCAACCCAAATTTTCTTCAACCTCCCGACCCTTAAGCAGCTTCTGCCCAAATTTTTCCCCGAGTTCTGCCCCATAAGCAGCGCTTATGCACAAAATTTCCCCAGCTCCTGCCCGCACATGTGATGATAATTTTTTGATTCTGAAGGACAAAGCAAACACTTTACAAAAAGATATCCTAATTCCAGCGGTGTCAATCCATCTTTCGCAGGGGGAGGGGGGGGGGCAAAAATGTCACAATTTTCGGTACGCTCCGCGCGCAAAATTGCGTTCTAAAACTTTGGAAAATTGAACAATATATGTATGTTGGTGGTATTTTGTGTAAAATTTATTGGTTTTGTAATGCCTTGCACTTATATATTAAAAATGCAATTGGGCATTACTTTTTATGAATTTTTCAAGTTATCGAAATTATTGGGGGGGGGGCAAAACGATGTTTGCCCCTTCCCCCATTGGGTGGGCAACTGTCCCATGCCCAATCATTCTAATTCTTCTTATTAGCGAAAATTACGAATTGCAAGTTAACGAAATACAGATTCATTTGTCAGTAAAATGGGCAAAAACTGTATCTTTTTGAAAGTGCAAATGCAACATTTTCTCACGATGGGAAAAGGTGAATTCTGCAATATTCAGTATTCTTCCGTATTCTGTGAAACCCCGCAGTTTTTCTCTTTTTGCATAACACTCTGGTCTACTTTAAGCCAAGAAGAAAACTATACATTACTAATAGAAATTCACCCCTTGAACTTCAGCAAAAAGCACGCCGTACCTTTGTTGGGTCATTGTGTACACAGTCTATTGACCTGTCATCACTTTAAAAGAGCTTACTCATTTGATCTCTGCTTGATGTATATACCGTGAAAACGCAAAGCAAAAAATATATATAAATTTATAAATAAATATATTACAAATATATGTCATTCTGAGTATATTGTTCTTAGAATCAATACGTTAAAGACAGTCAACGGATAATTTATCAAACCTTTAATAAACCAACATTGCTTAGCTAATAAATTTCAATGGAATAGCACTTTTGAATTGGGAAAGAAGTTTGACAAGTTTCTCGAAGAAGTAAATGAGGTGAAACATTTTACCATGCATACACTATTAGAGTATGTAACTAGTGTGGAAGGATTTGCGTTGAATTTGTTTGCTTGAGAAGAAACGCGTTTGAATTACGATGATAGTCCTAATAGAATTACTTATGAATTCTGAAGATCAGAAATTGCCTAGATTTTAGAAACTGCACGAGAAACCAATAGTTGTGTGTAGTGTATGTTTTAGGCGCACTGTTCCAAATCCCACTATCAGCATGGACCTACATTATAGGTCCGTGGGTATATCAGGCTGATAACAGTAGGGCCTACTTACGTAATGCCAGTAATACCAGACGGTTGTGCTGGAATGCATCAGACACAGTGAAAGGAATGCAAGGTCATCTGCGTGTACAGTGCGAGTGTATTACACGATGGAGGTAAAAGAGACCTATACATGCACTGTCTAAAAATAGTACCACTTGTAAAATTTGTAGAACTGTAGACCAAAAATCAAATAAAAAAAACATTTACTATACTTCCAGTAAAACTGCGTTTTTAGCTCCTACACTTTCCAAAGTTTCTTAACTGAGATTTTCTTCTATATACCAGTGCTTTTGCTCAATGTTGAATTTTAGGCGTGCAAAAGAGATCCACTGCCTTTAAACGGCATACTTGGATCTGATATCACTTTGGGACAGTGTCCTAAAGTGAAGACTTCCAATCGGCCCTTTCCCTTTATCCTCCAGTGCAAACAGTGATTTCCACAAATTTGTGTTCACTTCTCAACAACGTCATACTCCCCGGCTAAAACCAACGAGAGTAACAGGGTTATTTTTTAAAGGCCGGGTGTATCTTTTGCAGGCCTAAAATTTTACATTGTGCAAAACACTGGTTTATAGAACAAAATGCTATTTAAGAACCTTCAGTAAAGTATAGGTGCTTGAAACGCAGTTTTAGTGGAATTATAGTAAACGTTTGATTTCCACTTGATTTCTTGTCTCTAGTGACAAAATTTCTACCAGTAGTACTAATCTATTTTTAGACAATACATGTAGGTTTCTTTCTACCTCCATCGACAGTGCCATAATACTGTAATAGGTTTGTACACGTAGATGACCTTGCATTAATTTCAGTACCTGACACATGCCAGCACAACCGTCTGGTATTACATAATGTATTGTAATCAGGCTAATATATCTATGGATTTGGAACAGTATGCCTAAATCATACCTACACAATATTGCTTGTTTGGGCATTTTTCAAAATCTAGGTAATTCTGATCTTCCGGGTTCACTGGAAAGTCCTTTGTAAATAGCCTAAGCGCATGAATAATGTTTTGCTGTGTTATAGGAGGGTTGTAAATGAGATTCCCTACCTTTAAGGGGAATATGGAAACCAGCCTTTTGGTAAACGCATGAATTCTCGTAGTTTCGGTTCCAGACCATGCGTCTTTTTCCTCCCTCCAGATGAATACATTCACTGTGCACCAATTTCCTCCACTCTGTTAAAGTGATAGGCTAACATTGTGGAGCTACAATTTAAAAAATTGTCAAATTTTGATATCTGAACTACATAGTAGTGTTCATATGGACAAATAAACACCCTAGAATACAAAAAAGTTTGGAAAGTTACACTGCCAATGGCAAGTTATGCATGAATAAACAATTAAAACTGGGGGCGAGTTTTAATAGCCTACATGTAGGTAAACACACAGTAAGTCTATGGGAGAAAATGGCAGGAGAATCCGATCAACTTACGATTTTCGCGTTTTTAAAGCACTAAATAATCATTTTGAAATACAATTTTTTCAGGGCGTCATTTTTAGACCTTATCAAAGACAATGGTAGCAAAGGAATCATGTAGCTCAGATTTTTTTTAACTGTGGTAAATGTTAGCCAATACCTTTAAACAACATCAAGACACTAGTCTCAGTCGAAGTAGTTGACTGAAGATAGCAGTTTCCTTATCAATATATAGGATGCGTCAATCTAACGTCTAGAAGCCACACTAGAATTCCCGGGGCGGATCTAGCTTTTTGCTATAGGGGCGTCGATCCATTTTTCGGAAGGGGGGGGGTGCCAAGTTGCAATACAGAATTTTGCACGCGAAACAATTGAGTATGTTTAATAGTATTTTTATGCTAATGGTTTTGTGGTGCTTTCCAATGCTTTTGAAACATGATGGCGTTTTTCTATGCACATCGCATTTTCACTTGGCAGCATGAGAAAGGGGGATTAAACCCCTTAAAGCCGAAGTTTAGTTTTGGGGATCTTTTGTTATTTGAAAGCGTTATGCCCCAAAGTCATAACCCTGCAATAATAGATTCTGAATGTCTTTAGTTGTTTTTTTTTTCAATTAGTTAATGAAAAATCTCGGGGGGGGGGACCCCGAGATTTTCGACTATATTTTCTATTATAGCATCCAAAGGGTTAAAAAGGCTTTAAGGTTAAATGTGTTATACCTCATCTGAAAGAGCAGACTCTGCTCTTTCAGATGAGGTATAGC
>JZLH01S0486741.1:0-20452 GCA_001188425.1 Eucidaris tribuloides
GTACATTTAATTTGATCATTAAAAATACAATCACATCTGCACATTGGACTGAGTGATAAAACTATTTTTGGTAGTGTTTAATTACATTTTATCTATCAATTTATTTCAAATTAATGCATAGAAACATGGACTAACAGTTTAACAAGGCCACTTTATTAGAGTTGTATATAATATGAACAATCTGACTTTATTGTTTACAAGGAGACTTAGTGATTTGCAAATGGTGGAGTAAGGAAATTACTTAAAAATTTAAACCTTGTGGTTTGAAGAGAAACTTTGTGTTCGAAAAGTATTTCATATTAATTATAATAAAAAGGAATAATATGCCATATTATATGGAAATAAAGCAGAAATGTTAACAATTTTAAAATAATAGTTTTGTAATGTGAGTTGAAATTTAAAGGGAAATGCCAGGATTGAGGATTACTGCCATTCCTGGACTGGCAGTAATCCCCAATTTTTTTTAAAATCATAATCAAACCAGTTTTTTTGTTGAAGGTTACTGATAATGATATGTGGTCAAATGTTTCCTTCTTAGAAAAGTAGTACCAGAAATTGAAAAAGGAAAATGTTGTTGTGTAGCTTTTTTATATGGGCAATTCCGTGATTAGTTACGTTACACTTTATGACAAACATTACTCAACATTTGGCTCTTACATGAATATGCTTTCATATTATTTCTCTGTTTTGGTACTGAAAATTCTCTAGACTGGCACCTACTTCACAACATCAAGCAAAATCATGAGACATGTTTTAGTGGGTAATAATAAGAACTTCAATCATGGTTAGTTACGTTACGTAAAGAGGACATGGAAAAAATGACATGTCTTTGTCCTCAAAGTTTCCTCAACCTGTTTTCAACTGAAACTAACAGTGGTATTCATGCTATTTCTGGCATCTTGATGAGTCATTTGATATATAACTTATTGAGAAAAATCTTTCCATTTTTAACTACAACATCAAAAACATGGTTAGTTACGTTACGGTTAATTACGTTACATTTTGTCCAGCCACACAAATTTGCATTTATTCACGTCTTTTTCAGATTTAGTATGCGTATGTGGGGCTTTATTACTTTCAAAACAATGGGAAGAGGCTATTGGCATGGAAAAAACTGCAGAATAAATGATAATTTTTCATAAAACTGAAATTTAGTCACACTAGTCCCACATGCTCCCCTATGTTCATCATGCTTCTGATTCTCCTAAGTGCTGTTGAAGCACGCTAAAATTTTAGAATAGCAAATGATGTCCCCCATTGTTCTCTTCAATTCATACCCATCTCAAACCCATTAAAATCTAATAACATTCGCCGATATAGACCAATTATATAATTATAATTTGTCACAATAATTCACGCCCGAATTCCCTATGTTCTTTAAGCAATTTTCTTTTCTTGCTACTAATTCAAATTTCTTCCAGCCATGGCGTCAAGTCATTAGAAATACGATATATGTCAATTCATTTGCACCCTGCTTGGCACGCGCCTCTCCAATCTTGTCAGTTTCATTGAAATATCATTCGTGATGTTTCAAGCTTCTCAAAGCTAGCTTTATTTTAGTCTTACAGCACTCAACCAGCCTCTAAACCGAACTCCAACACTGGCGACAATTGGAATTAATCCCACTATCCATTTGTAATCATAGCGTAACACGCAGCTCTTAACACGAGCGCGACGTCATATCCCTTTTCGTTCGAACATCCAACCGCGAAAACCTGCAACCAAATGTATAAGTTTCTTTATTAAAATTTAAACAATCGCTGCTACAAATATGAATTACTGTCCCCGCGAAAGCCACCTACTTCCCTCTTAATTTCATGTGT
The DNA here is from genome assembly GCA_001188425.1 of Eucidaris tribuloides. Taxonomy (NCBI): domain Eukaryota; kingdom Metazoa; phylum Echinodermata; class Echinoidea; order Cidaroida; family Cidaridae; genus Eucidaris; species Eucidaris tribuloides. Next base: position 1,824 of record JZLH01S0486741.1, read on the forward strand.
CTTTACTCATTTCCTCATGTCTTTCTTCTGTTCACAATCTAAATATTGTATATTTTTTGCCACCTTACCTGGCCCGATTCACGACACTTGCACGACCAACTACAATAACCATGCAACAGGCGATCATTATCAACTAGTAGCCCAGCCATATTTACCCGTTTAGGCTGCCAATCTCGAAATCAAGTATCATCATTACCCCCTCTAAGTCGCAGCCCTCTAAATGTTTACGTCGTACTGCTCTGAAAGCCCGTTTATCTAACTATCTGTTCTCTGCCAACCATGACTGACAATACGCAGAATGCGCTATGCCCCGCCCATAGCAGCTCTTTAGTTTGAGCAGGCTTTATGCAAACTGCTCTTTGACATGACTCCTGCTCGCCGCGACCAATGCCGATACACCACAATAGAACAATAGGCAAGTCCATGAAACACAATATCAGCCACACGCTCGTGTTCATACTTGCCAATTTTAATATATTCACAAATCACCGTATCTTTCGCTTTAAGACATTCTGTAACATATTTCAACATAACAATCGCTAATATATAGTTCTACCAATATAAAGCCAATCCATTCCAATTGTATAGAATAAATTTATAAATTAATTAGCATGCATATATTCTATTAATCAGCTGCATGCAACACATTTTTAATATTAATGCAGCATATATGATGGATGAACTAACACTAAGAAAATGCAGGGCTTGCACTGCTAGTTTCCATCGCGCCCGGGAATCTAATTAATATTTTTTCAATACTAGCTTTCTTTTCTGAATTTTTTAATATACAACAGCATATGCCCCCCGCCTAAATGAAAGTAAATTTACCCAAAACTTATTCATTCAATATTTATAATCTATAACGCAAAGCAAGAAATAAGACTTAAATAACCACGACTTCTTAATCAGCCCTAATGTATGACTTTTGCAATTCATTTCCGATTACAATCGATGTCACTTAGAGCTGCAGCCTTAGATTTGGAGCGGTTTCGTGAGCGCCCTCGGCCTAAGTTCAATCAAACTATAACCTGTTAGGATGGTCCTAGGTCGGTTTCGTGAATCTGCCCCCTGGCGCCACTCGCGCTGCCATACACATTACACGTACAACTGCGCGACCCAGTTGGGTGAGCCGAGACAGAAATAACACTAACACTAACAACGAACTTGAAATGGTGATTTTCTTAATCCTTGGGGTCTAGTGTTAGTGAATGGGACAAACGCATGTAAATTGCTAACACCAGCAACCCAGCTCGGTTCAGCAGACGATTTTTAACACTATCTACAACACCCACTTCCGGAAGTGCGTCATAATTTTGGGGTCAACTCGCTAACACGGATCGATTTCAAGTTTCGGATTAACGCTTGTGTTATTGTTAAGATAACACTAACACGAACACTAATCCAAAACTTGAAATCACCCATTGTAATGCCTCCACCACTATTACCAACCTTATTCAAACTTGTATTCCATCATATTCCTGGTAGATTCCAAATCTGACTTCTAAGCTTGAGTGTTTTTATTTCTAGACTGTATATGTATATCATTAGTAATTGAAACATGGTACGATGATCATGCCAGCTATATTTCATTTAACAAAATTGTTTGCTTTGTAGAGGTGCCTGGAAAGACTGAGGGGTAGCAGGGAAAGTCTTGTGCAAAGATTTAGGAGATGCCCTATTTCACCACCAACAACTGGCCCACAAAGTTGCATCGGGGCCATTGGCAGTCCAGGTTCTTGTGTACCTCAGCTTATGGAGGAAGAATGGAAATTGTTAAAGGAGGAGGCACCATCATTTGGAGTAAGTCTGCATGGATTTTTTACCTTTTAATTTTTGTGTTGAACACTTTTACTGGGTTATAATTAATCTATGAGCTTTGTCCAGGCATTGTTTTGTTTACAATACCAACTGAATGTATAAAGCCTGTTTTTCAGTAATATTTCACTTACTTTCACAAATAAGTTTGTGTGGACAATATGTATAAGTTTTAGCTTTCAAATAATATACATGTATTGCACATTGATACAGAATTAGGAATATTCTTATTTGAAACAAATTAGTTTTCATTTGCTAACATCATAGTCTGTATTCCATGCCGAGTGTTGCATCCAGTGGCTACACAAAAATATAGATATTAATTGGTAAAAAAAAATAACAATACATTTGGCCTTGCACAACTTTTTTGTTGCAAAAATGCAAATTTGAAATTTACGAATAAGAAGAGAAGTATTTGGTGAACTGCCATGGTGTCAAATGTCCACGTCCCTTAGATAAGAAAAGGTATCAGATGCCTGATGACAAAATACAGTATGTGCCATACTTGATTATGCTTTGCGGGTATATAGTATACTATTTTTTTTTCATGTGAGTATCATACATGAGATTACCTGCACTACCAATTTCCTGTTTTTATTATGTTTTGTATTTATTTAGTTAATAGAAGAGGAAATTGACCTGAGAGAAGAATTACAAGAGGAGCTAATGAAAGAAGGTATGTTCAAGTGTGATATTAAAAATGGCAAATTAATTGTTCTTGTTTTATGACATTGTTGTAAGAATGACTCCTGCTTGTAAGTCCCCACCCACCACAAGGTAATAAATGTGGTGATATATGATATTGTAGTGTTATTTCCAACCCCATTTTGCTGTGTATATATTGCAGGACTAAGAATTTCATCAATGATAACATGTAGTGTGGTTTAGGTTTGCACAGTCAAAATATAAAGCATTGAACTTATTAAGGGCGGGGAGTACATGATGAGAGAAGGATGAAAGAGAAGGATGGTGGGGTTCAGAACGCTAAAACTGGTTCAGGGAGGAGAGAGGTGGGAGTACACACAGCTGTGAGGTGATCGTCGCTTGCTGGCAAGGATTTCGGTTGAGCTGTGGTTACTTTAGAATAATCGGTCCTGCGTGTGTGAGTAGGAGGTTGTCGTGTTGAGGTGGCGAGTTTACTGGGTAGAGAGGTGCAGAGGAGGGGCGCATAAGTATGATCATGGTAGGGGCACAGCACACTTTTCTCTGAGAGGCTCAGGGGAGGAAGTTAAATCTGGAGTAGGAAAGAGGGGCTGGAGCACAGGACAGTCAGTTTGGTCTATCAGGAGGATACTGATTGAGGGAATGTTTTTTTGGAAGGGATGAGTCAACTTTTGGACTAGCGGGAAAGGGTTTGGGCGGTTCGGAGCTGATTAGAATCTTTGCTATATGGTACTCAGTGGTCGGTGGGGGGGGATTCATGTTTGAATCAGAGGCGGGGGTGAGGTTGGGAGGGGATGGGAGAGAGGGGGGGTAGACGATGGGATTGTTGATGACTTCATCTGGCTACAGAGGGAGCTGGTTGGACGTTAGCGTTGACAGGGTCGAGAGCATAGGTGTTTTGAGATGAAAACCTATTTGTCGGAATGCAGTGAAGGAACCGCAGTGTTTGTAAAGTGGGGGCTGATAGGTGGAGTTGTGGTTGCGTTGAGCGGGCTTTTTTAGGGAGTTGGAGTGGTCGTTGCGTGCGAGGGACGCGGCGTCGCAGGGGCGAGTTTATAAAGATCGTGCCGGGGAGCGGCGTGAGGCGTAGTGGGGTTCGAGGTTGGGCGTGTGTTCTTATTGTATTATGAGACAGACCATCATTGTCAGATGTAAGTGGAAGTCTAGGTAGACTGAAGTAGAGGGTAAGAGCAACTGCAAAGCGAGACTAGTTGTCCACGGGTTATGTGCGAGAACAGTCACTGTGGCCAGTAGTGTCGAAAGGGTAGGCAAGGCGGTTCCGGGGGGGGGGATGAACTGGGAGTGTTGGCGGAGGGGGGAGGGGAGCTATACAAGCCAAGGCGGAAGAGCAGGTTCAAAGATTGCATTATTCGTTTGATATAACCCTATTGGAGACTAAGTACGAGAGTAGAGTCGGAGCGTGTGGTGTGTATGGGCGTAATTTACATGATCGGAAAACCTAAATCGTGGTCCAACGAGGGTAACACCGACCATGAGTCAGTGCAGTAAGCTGCTCCACATGCCGGCTATGGTCACTTAGTGAATCTAGCGTAATCCAGCACATGTTATGTGTCCAACATGTTCTATGGTCACATAACAGTTTAGAAAATATGCTTGGCCTTCAGTTCACCTTGTTGGAGGACGGGGAGTTAGAGGCCCTGGTGGGGGGAGGAGATGGGGATCTGGCGAATAATATGTCAAGCAGATAACAGGAATGCGGAATGGCAAAATTCTGTGTCTGCTGACAATCATTTCTCTTTCTGTGAACACACCATGAGACTTAGGAAAAGTGATGCATTATTGTCTTTCATTCTGTTTAAATTTCATTTATTAAAAACATTTGCTACTTAAAGGCGAAGGCGCCACAACGAACAGCATATAGTTAGAGAAAATTATTTGAGTTCTTGCCAACCAATCAGCATTGCCGACGCTGCGACTGCCAGGGACTTAGTGCAGTTGCGGTGACTCAATGCATGCGCACCCGACGTTGTAACCGCCACCTGGAATGTATGCACTTTTGAAATGAAAGCGTCCTCCCCTATAGGCTGTCGCAATGTTTTCTTAGGGGTAGGAAAGCTTATAAAGCAGTTAAAGTAAAGAGCAAAATAAGCTAATTATAGGCCTGATGAGGGGGTGGAGTAGTCGACGAAAAGTACCCCGTATTTAGGCTGTTTTTGTCACCGAGTTGTGTTTTGGAAGTTATACGCATGGAAGAGTGTCTCACTAATAGCTCACAATTCATTTTAATTCATAACTTTATGCCTGTTATGCTTCGGCCTGTGCTCGCTGCGCTTTAGGACTTTCACAATCAAAAATGCGTAGGACTGAGTAGCTAGTGAGGCAAGGAAGGGATGAGGTAGATATTTTTTTTTAAGTCTGTAGTCAACCTTATTTTGCAGGTTGTACTGATGTGGGTAGTTTGCATAATAATAACCATTATTGCAATAGAATTCTTGAAGATTTGGTCCGGCCGTTCTCCCAAACTGTGCACGTACCTATAGCGGGATGTATGATATACTGTTGGATTTAAAAATTTATTCATTTATTTATTCATTTCCATTTATAGGGTGGATAACCCTTACAACAAAAAGCTGATTTTCAAAGGGGTCCATGTTCAAATAAAAATACAAACACAATACAAACAAAATGAACAAAATCAACAATAACCAAACAAATACATTGAAACATGAAGTTTGTGTAACATAATCAAGGTAGTATAAGATACATATTAAATTAATTATTATATTAAATCAAAACAAAAAAATGAAAGCAAAAATAAATATAGATTAAAAAAAATTCATAATGAAAAATATGAGAGAAAAAAATGTCATTGAGATTGATATCTAACTAACAGTAATAAATGATTAAAGGACTAGATTATTACTTTCACAGATCCATGCATATTGTTTTAGGAAAAAGAATTATATTAAAGATCAAAGTAACGGGACATCAATTTATATTAGACATAAATTTAAACAGAAAAGACAAATTTGGTATTGCATATTACAAACAAATTAAGATAAGCTTCTGAGAATGCGATTGAATGAATTGAGATTATTTATATTTCAAACTTCTCTGATAAATGGTTGAGTAATTGGTGGTGCTGCAGAAGGAACTGTGTTTGATGAACTCTGTTTTGGGTTTTGGTAGATGTAATTTTAAAATGTTGTTCCTCAGATTGTAAGGGGTACTCTGCAGTTTGATACGAGAAGATAGATAGGTAGGAGTTAAATTGTGAATTATTTTGAATGGCTTTACCAGATTTCCCATCTTCCATCATTTATACACTTCGAGCGTTTGTTGGTCATGTTCAGGGTCAGGGTCATGGGAATGTTAATTTTTTTTTTTGGCGAAACCATCCGTTTGTTTCAGGTCATGTTTTGAACCAGATGAAGTTTCTTTGTTTGTTGTTTGGTGCCCTGTTTGTTTATTTGTATTTTGAATTGAATTGAATTGAATTGAATGGTCAGCTGTCATTGTAATCTGAACCGCTCTATTCTGAAGAACACAGAGCTTGTTTAGTGAGAATTTGGTTGTATTGTTCCAGATTGCAAAACAATAATCAAGATGTAGTTGAATAATTGTTAAATATAACATTCTGGCAAAATGTCATTTTGTAAAAGAGTGTTGATTAACAGATATCATGAGGAAACAATGGTTGGAATAGTGTGGGCACTTTGATGATAATATGGCAAGTTATGCTATTTCTGTATTTAGGAAACCTTGATTTCGTGTGAATCCAACTTTTTGTCCCCACTCCTTACTGCTACAGAAGACTGCAGTTTTATAAACTGTAACAAAATTGATGGCAATGTCTGGATTTCATTTCTTTTGTGATTTCTTCTCCTTCTTGTAGGAATTGGCTGATTTTGAACAAGGGGATTGTATTTTGTGCTTGTGGCTTGAGAATAAACACAGAGGTAAGAACTCCCTTGATCTTTGTATCTAGACATGAATAATATTTTGAAAACTGGATCTTCATATCATACAGCTTCATGCTGTAAATTGATTGTACTGTGCCAACATCCCGAGGTAGTGATGCCGGATACTTAACTCAATTCCAACAAGGGGGGAGGGGTAAATTTGAACCTCTGGTACAAAATCTGCAGTTGCCTTGCGGCTGCCAAGATTGCAGCATTCCTTTACCTGACCTTTTTTCCTTGCAGTCTAGTGCACCTTTTGACACCAGGTTTATGAAATACAGGCCATTGGATTTGAATTTCCAATAGAAGACATTAATATCACACAAAACACAACATAATTAAATTTGAAATCAATGTTACAAGTTTCATCACACAGGTCCTTTGAAAGCTATGCATATGTACATTTGTGGTGGTGTTTCTGGTAAATTATAATCTTCAAGGAAAAAATGTAACTGGGTATTTCCAAAAGTGTTTATTGGTGAAAAGTTATGTACATGAAAAAGCAAATATAATGTAAAATGTTGTTTGTCAGAGTAACAGTAGTGTTATTAGCAGTTTTCACCATGGGCAGTAATTAACCTGTTACCTTTACGAATTTGGTGTGCCATGTATTCTGTTAGAAGTACAGATTATCTTGCAAGACAGTGAGTTGATGTTGTACTGACAGACAAGAAATGTAACAAACATACATTGTAAATTACAATACATTGACATGTGACAATCCTTGCATTTATTTTCATGCGACTGACATTGCAGCAAGACTGTCTGACTCTGAAGAACATTTCTGATCTCCTGGAGCATGGCGTCAGTCAACACAGTTCTGTTTGCATGGCATCTCCTGTCTTTGCAACGATGGAATTTGAAAGAATGCAGAATCTTGTCATGTCATGTGATGTAAGTATGAGAATGCAACATTTAGTACTTTTTTGGGTGTACAGGCAAACCCCGTTATAACGAGCATGGGCATAGCGAGGACCCGCTTATTATGAGGAAATATCTTGGTTCCCAATTTCTCAGACCTCTGTGTATTTTGCTAATGCTTCTCATGTAACGAGAATATGAGATCGGCTATAGCGAGTTGAATTCCCAGCCTAAAAATAAAGAAAAACAAAGGAAATTGACCCTTTTATAGCAAGCATCCACCTCAGCTTATGTTGGCCAGCGAGCGCAAGCGATGTTTTGCACTATAAAATTAACTCCTTTTTCAAGACGTTGATCAACACATCAGGCATGCTACACCAGCGTGCGTTGTACACACGTCCTATCATATCACAGTGCGAGGACTCATGCCAACTAGCACATGTAACTGGGTGACGTCTCCTTCCCGCCCGTTGCACCATTTACAGTAACAAAGATGTTGGAATCATCGTTCACTAACATTTTCAGCTCTAGTTTCTGCAGTAGTGGTACAAATCTTGTTACTTTATGTGTAGTCCCATAAGCATAAATTTTTGTGTGTTTTTATCATGTACTTTTATAGCGAGCAATCGGCTGTAGCGAGGAAAAGTTGTGGGTCCCGACGTCCTCTTTATAACGGGGTTTGCCTGTATTAACTTCTTAAAGGTAGTAGCACTCAATTGCAAGCACTCCAAATCCTAATGAAATTTATTCTGTAGATAGATTAGAACACTTCATCGTGCATCTGGCAGAAAGTCGGTAGCAAAGGCCCTAAGCAAAAGGGCGTTAACAGTAAATTGTCACTTAATTGAAAAAAAGGAAAGTTATTCCATATTTCTGCCTAACATACCGATTTAACGCCCTTTTGCTTAGAGCTTTTGCTAACAACTTTTTGCCAGGTGCACAACGACTTGAAAAGTTTTACCTCTCAATGCCTCCCACTAATGAAGTTAAAACCAAACAGGTATCTCAAATATTTTATTTTATTTTCTTTCATATACTTACATTGGAAATACCTTCATCATCCGTCATTTGTACAATCAATTTAAAGGGCAGTGACATGATTGGGAGAAATAAAAAAATGCCTCTGGAACCAAACTGCTTGAAAGATATACAATGGATACACCAGCTGGAGTATATCTCCTGGTTGGAAGGATTTATCTTGAATTTGTTTACTTAAGCCAAATCAAGCATGAACATATCGTCGGCGTTCATCCAAACCGTAGTATCGCTATACGACAGTTTGATTGACCGCGCCTCTGGGAGCGAACGCGTTCGACCAAACTGTCGTATCCATCATTCATAATACACGTAACATACGACAGTTCGGTTTGAACGCGTTCTCTTCCGGAGGCGCGGTCAATCAAACTGTCGTATAGTGATACGACAGTTCGGATGAACGCCGACGATATATGTACTAGCATTTCTCTCAGCGGGACTGATAGAATTAGATGTCATAGAGAGCTACACAATAGATTTTGGCATACTGACGAAAGTATCTTTAGAATGAGTCAACTCGTGACTACACAATTTTCACAGCAGAATTCTTGCACAGTTTACTTGATTCTAGAATAGTTTCACCCCAAGTTGAGGACCAGCCCCAATCATGTCATTTACCTTTAATCTCTAATCTTGTAACAAGATAAAAACAAAATCATTGTTTTTTTAAGGATTGTTTTTCAACAAAATTGAATTTGGAAAAAGAAAACAAAAAGCCTTTCTTTAAAGTAATGTGCATGTTTGGTGTCTTTCAGGCCTGTGGCTTTCTCCACATAGTGGTATGACAACTTGACAAATAACTGGAAGGCACAGAAACTACAGGGAATGAATGGATGTGACCAGACACTGAAGACAAAACAAGAAGTTTCAGCTTGTGAGAGCGTAGTGAAATAGACTAATAAGAAATTCAAGTTTGTGCATACTCAGTGAAGGATTTCAAGTACGGGTTTGATATGTGATAGTAGTGACGTACTCCAGCGGTATGAGAAGGTAAGGTATGTAACTGTGCTGTATGTAGGCATTACTAGGCAATATTGTAATTTTTTTTAATCATCAAAGTAACATTAGCCAATACATTTCTCAAATTGTGGGTTGATCTTGACCCTTGTCTATGCTCATGCTCAATTCCTCATCAAACTCCACGTGTGATGAGCTGATAGAGGTATAGTCATGGCACAATGGAACAGTGCCTTTTTTAGAATTAAAGATTGTGTTCATAATTTTGTACATTGCATTTAACTTGAATCAAATCTGAGTGAAAATGTTTTGGTGTACACATAAAAAACCCCACAGCCTTATAAATGATATAAGAAGCTTAATGTTTCTCACATCACAAAGTACATTGCTTCAGTTGTATGATAAAATAATACAATTTTTTTTCTTTGTGTACAGTATTTGAATTGCAACACATACACCAATTTATTGCAGGAAAGTGCAATTTGTGGATATTTGTCTTTATTTTGGTAAAAATTGCTAAATCGCACATCCACATGTGTCTAGTAAAATCCACCTTAAACTATGCAAATTAAATGGAAACCTGCAAAGCAAAAATATTTTGAAATCATTGTGCATTGTTTGATTGCTTATAAGAATGCACTTGAAAAAAAAAGGTTCCAGAATATAATCACATATACCTGCAACATATTGTGCTGTCAATGTGAGGTGTCACACACTAGTTTCTTGTTGCATGTTTTAGTTAAAGTGCAATATTCACTACATTTGGCTTCTGCATATTTATTGTAAATAAGTAACACTAATGTGCCTTGTAATATTGAAAATAGTTTGGTTATTGACATTGTATTGTATCAAATGGCATTGGGTTAAAGCCCGAGAATACTGTACTTTTGGTCGATCAGACAACTTTTTCATCAATCTTCCACACATTATTGTATTGTCAGGATGGACTTCAGGAAACGACAGGAAACCTACTAAAAATTATTTATAGTGACACATTGCAAGTTTAAATTATCACTATGTCAGTGTACTATGGCAAAATAATCACCCTCCTCTTCCCCCCCCCCCCTATATGCCTCCGCCCCGTAAGGGAGCCGGAGCCATTATGGTTTCGGTTTGTCCATCCGTATGTCCGTGCGTCCGTGTGTCCGCACTTTATTGTGGACAAGACTACTGAAGTACCGCTGCAGGGATTTTAATGAGACCTGGACCAAGGATGGACCACTGGGCAAGGATGAATTGATAAGATTTTGGGACAAATCCGTCAAGGGTCAAAGGTCAATGAACTTTATGCCAAAATGCCATTTTCTGCCTATAACTTCAGTTATGAGTGCTCACTGTTGATATAATTTGGCAATTAGGTGCACAAATAAATGACAAATATCTTGATAGATTCACAGGAGTCAAAGATCAAAGTCAAGGGTCAAAGGTCAATGAACTTTGTCTCAAAAATTCCCCTTTTCTGCATATAACTTCAGTTATGAGTGCTCACTGTTGATATACTGTATACGCCATATATTTCGCATCCATATATTTTCGCGATTTTGCTTCAAGACGGGGAATTCGCGAGGGTTTATTTTCGCGACTTTCTTGTATTTACATTCACTTTGTACGGAAATGTCAGGAAGTGAGAAATTTTGCGTTCAGTAAGTTGCGAAACTCGCGAAAATAAAACCACCGCAAAATATTCAGCGTATACAGTAATTGCTCAGTTAGGTGCACAAATAAACAAATATTCTGGTCGAGTCACAGTTCAAGAGTCAAAGGTCAATGAACTTTGTGCAGTCAATGGGATCAAAGATCACGGTCACAGAACTTTGTCCCATTTCTATTTGGCGAATAGATCTGAAAATAATGACAAATGTTACCCGTCACGCCAAAAGGAGCCACAAGTCGATTTTTGGGCCCAGTTGTTTTTTTCTATATTCTTTTTCTCCATATTCCAAGCTTTATTTTGGTATATTCCATGTTGCATAAAAGTAAGTATACCCGGAGAAATTCTTCTTCAAACAAGAAGCTTTCACCGTGTCACAAAAAGCTTCTTTACGAGAAAACCGCTGTCAAAGTGCAGCGTCCGTTCAAAATGCGAAACCGCAATCGCGCTGAAATTCTGATAAAAACTCCCTAGCAACAGTACGTTTGCATTGCTCATCATTCTTGAAATTTTGCATTTGGAATTTATAGGTTTGTAGAAAGTGCTACTTTCAGTATGAACGAATTTGGTAAGATTTTAATGCTCGTTTGGTGTTTACCAAAAATACATCTGCGTTATATCCGCTCGGTGCATGTACCTTGCGAGGCGGGTCACAGGTGACCATGGACGCCAGACACTTGGGGGTCTGAGGGTGAGAGATTTGACCCAATAAATTTCCACAAGTAGTAATTGCTTGTAAGTCGACTGTTCATACTAATTTGCAAAGTTCAGGATTAAATAGACTGAGATTCTCAAGGAACACAATAACTTCTTATTGTCTGCTATATCGCTATTCAATTGATGAATAACTGCGCCAGCAGTCCAGAGTACGCGCAAGAATTAGGGCCCCCCTATAATTAACACGCCGACAGACATGACAGGGACCCGCTTTGCATAGTTATGATTCTGTCCTCTTTGACGGCCCCACTCGTTTAAGTGCCCATTCAACTAGATTGAGCCAGCTTTTATGCATCCGTAACAAAAGAACAAAAGAACCTGTGAAAGTTTTAATTGATTGTGCACATAGTTGGTGTACTAGTGGGGATTACAAATTACACGGATAATGAAAAAGTGCATGTCTTAACTCTAAACCCACCAGGTTACAAATTCTCTGGCGCAGCAAATACCTTCTCACGCACCGGCATTTGTACTTACTCTGTTGATTTAATATTGACGCAAAATATTGTGAATCTAATGTTTGCAGATTAAAATGTAGAAAAAATCGGAAACTGCAAACAAATAGAGAATATAATAACAAATCAAATTCAAGTTAAGGATAGCTTGTCACTTCGCACGTTCGTAAAAAAATGGAATCACATCAATCACGATATGTCATGTGACACAGCTCAGCCAATGAGCAGCCGTCTTGTGTTGCTAGGGGTGCGGCCTAACTGACTCGTATTTTCTGTGTGTTTTTTTCGCGAGGTCGAATGGAAGGCTCTCAGAAAAACCTAAATATTACCCCTTTCCCGTGAATATTTTGATCTGAAACTTTCACAGGACATTAAAGAGACTTTGAAGATTTGATTTCAGTCAAAAAAATAATTTTGACAGATTTGACCTGTTCCGACAAGTTTGCTCATTTTCTCTAAACCGTCCATTGCGACTTGTGGCTCCTTTAGGCGTGACGGGTCACAAATAGTTTCATGTGAGATGTCAATGAATTCCTGAAAGCTTATTTGGTATTTAATCTATTGAAAGTCAAAGGTCAGTGAACAATTCCCAACATCTTTACAGTTACTTGGTAGCTTGAAATTCGATATTGATGATACTATGAGCTAGTTGCATATGCTACCTACATGTAGCTGGCGGAGGCATACCCATTGACTGCGCGCAGTCAAACTTCTCTAGTTTAAAAATCAATTTATGTTTCATTCATTTTTCAAAAATGGAAGTTTTTCAGAGCAAGTGATTTTCAGGATATTAACCCATAGAAGATGGTTTGATTTTGCTTAAACGTGCATGTCCCATACACCTCAAGATGAAATATCTCATGTCTACTCTTCAATGGGTTAATAGATGATATAAGTGTAGCTTTAAAACACAATAGCAGAAAGGGTCAGTGTTGTAGTGGAGTCACCACCTTCTGAGGCCAAGACCAAATTTTTTAGGGCATAGTTTATGGCAACCTTTACAAATTATTTTGAAACCTTCTATCAATTAAACACAACCATTCAACCAATCAACCATTTTTTCAAATCAACCGATGACTGAAATTTATTAATTTGAGAAAAATTCAAACAAAGTAAAGCAAAATTGGCTAACTTTGAAGTAAACGGTATTCATTGTCAATAACTAAATGACATCAGAGCATTGAGCTAATAAACGTATATGGACTTTCATAGTGCCTAGCTGTCTTGTTACAGTAATACAGCAGCAAAATCATGGAGAAACATTGACCAACATGAATAACTGTGTGAGACTTACACGGGGAGTGTGGATTGTGTTCAGACGTGAATTTACTTAGCTTCATGTAATATTAGGATTTCCACAATTCTTTATGGATTATTAGTTGAAAATACTTCAAAATGCATGTCCACACAAATGAGATGGGGTATATTCTTGGATTCACCAGATCGTAAAAAATCTTGCGGCCTCGACCCTGCCTCAACCGAAGTCACCAAGGCCGCATGGTACAAGGCCGAAGACAAGTTCTAGTCACAGGATTATGAGGCCAAGGACTGGCAAAGTCGGCCTTAAGGCCGGCCTTGAGTCCTCCAACACTGGAAAGTGTCATATTTCACCATTTACCTTTAAACTATATTGGGCTTCAAAGTCTTATTTATTATTGTTAATGTATAGTGTGTAGTTTTACATGTATTCCCACCTGTGCCAGAGGCATGATTGTGTTTGCATGTTGTCTATTAATTTTGTGTCTGTATGTTTGTGCGTCCATCTGTTACCATTTGATTACTGTCGTAACAGCTAATGAGGGTTTAATCACACTTGTTATGCTGCAATGAACGAAGGAAAATTGGGATTTAAAGGTCAAGGGTCACACAACTTTGCATCTGTTCAGAGTAGTAACCAAGAATACTTGTTATGGCATTTATAGGTAAACAGAACTTAGCACAAGGTACAGCTTAATATATGAAATGGAAACCTTAGAAATAAATTGTGACAGTTCGAGACAGCGTGCTACTAATGCAGGGAAATACTTAACCTGTTGGCTATGGGAACTGGATGTGTCCTGTGTTTCAGAATCTCGGAACCAATGGGTTAACTGAATTAGAATTACTCATTTGCATTAAGAATAAATAAAAGACATGAACATTTTTGTTATTCCTGCTTGCAGTTTACTCTCTGTGGTAGCAGCAATCATTTTGTTGTTGATGTGTGATTGAAACATATTTATATAGAATGTACACAAGACTGGTCAATTTATATCCATCATCAGTAAGTGAAAGTATTACTATAAATAATGAAAAACTGGACTTGGAAGTTGGAAATATGATGTTTCGTCTGCAACTTGCAGACTTTATCAAATGCCAAGATTGAGAAATGCAGTGTTGCCTGGTGACGCATCCTGGCATTTCTGCGCATTCCTTGTGGCGTACTTGCTGCGTGAAGGATGATGTGATACGTGCTTTAGTGCTTTGTCCCATACATATGGTAAGTTGAATTTTAAACCACTTTTTTTGTTAAGAGGATGCATCATAAGGCAACCCTGCATCTCTCAATCTTGGCACTTGATAAAGTCTGCAAGTTGCGATCGAAACGTCATATTTCCAACTTCCAAGTAAGTCCAGTTTTCCATTATTTATGATAATTTCACTCATTTCACTTGACTGGATGACTTATAATAAGTTATAACATTCTTCAGAAAATCCAACATCAATGTTTTAAAATTATATTTCCAGGATATGCTTACAACTGTACACAAAATGATATTAGTGACAAAGAAGTGAAACTGCCATGTGCAGATCTCCAGCAGTATAAAAATATGATTAGTTGTACTTTGCACACATTCATTGTGATCGTAATATTTTCTAGGTCAACATATACATATTTCATTTTCAGAGTGACTTTTGGTTACATGATGGGGTCTGGAGACATGAATTACACAACTACAATAAAATAAAAATGATTGCTGTCTGTAATCCAGGCATTTCATGGGTACCATCTGATTTTGTAATGTACTGTTTTGGTAGTGAATTGTGTTCAGGACATACACAAAAGTATACGGATGAACATAACACAACCATTTTGTCAGTTCTGAGATATCAGTAGGTCAGATATTACTGGATGTAAAATTTGTGAGGGATAGCTGAGGCATACCCAAGTGATGCAAACTTATTTTCACGGATCAGAATGTGCATGCCATTTCATATTCAGGTTTGTATGTGAAATTTGTGTATGGGTTTATTTGATAATCAAGGGTGTGTGTTTCCAGTGATTATTTCACTGAGAAAGTATTGGCATTGAGAAAGTTGTTGAAAAAGATGTATTGAAATGTAATCAGATATATGTATGTATATATATTACACAGAAAGTTTTATCATTGTGTTGATTTTGTCAAAAATATTATTTTTATGAACATGTATACAGAGTACTAATTGAATAAACCATTATTGCTTTTTTTAACAAAAGAGTTATCTACTTATTGAATTTCTACCGTCTTTCCTTTTCTTACTCCCTTGGCATCTGTAAGGTATCATTTCACTCCATATTTGGTCATAATACAACAAAATGGGATAGCACCTAATGAGTTCCTGTGCAAATTCCATATGTGTATCTATGTATGTATCAGGGAAAAAAAATTTCTTTGGCTACTTTTCCTGTTTCAGATATTCTTTTGTATTGAACCCTTTGGCAATTTACAGGGGCTCTTTTGCAAATTTTGGGGCTCTTTTTGCCATTTCGCCCCCGAGCCCCCGTGTATTTTTTTCCCTGGTATGTATGTATGTATGTATGTAATGTATGTATGTATGTATGTAGGTAGGTAGGTAGGTACATTAGGTAGGTAGGTAGGTAGGTAGGTATGTATGTAAGCACAGTGCAGTGAGTGCACTCATGATATAAAGGAGTCCTTGGTACCCATCAAATTTGTTCTTTATAACAAAATTTCTTTTTACCATGTTGGCAAAAAACAAAATACAAAGGAAATCCAAGATATGGGACCACAGATTTTACTTCTTTATAATGAAATTTTGTAATATCAGTGTTCTTTATAACAAGAGTGCTATGTATGTATGTATGTATGTATGTATGTATGTAAGCATGAATGTGTGTGTGTGTGTGTGTGGGGGGGGTTCTATGTGTGAGGAGTGCATGTGTATGTGATCATGGGTGTGGGTCTATGTGTGAACATGAGTTTAGTATGTGTGGGTGTTTGTGTGAGCATGGGTGTGTGTGAGCATTGATGTGTGTGTGTGTGTGTGTAGGTGTGGGGGTGTTTCTGTGTGTGTGTGTGAGAGTTTGTATTTGTGTGTGTGTGGGGGTGTTTGTGTGAGAGCATGGGCATGTGTATGTGAACCTAGATGTGTGTGTGTGTGCGTGTGTGCGTGTGGGGTAAGGACGTGAACGAGTCCTTACGTCAAAGGTCTGAGCAAAATTTTAAGTGACAAAGTCAGTAATGCTCAAAACCTTTGGATTAATGATTGAAGGAAATCAAACGAACATGTTTTTGTGTAGTTGGTTCTTCAGTCTAGAAGTAGTATAAACAAAGTTGGTCCCATTGGACCTCAGGAGTGTGTCGCCGAAATTTTAAATCGCATTCGCCCTGAAGGAAGTTGGAATCTAATATTTTGAACCGTTTTGCTATGTATCAACATTTGACCAGGTTACGTAGTCCCCCCCCCCCCCCCCCCGGCACCGGCCCTAAGTTGCGTCGTCCCCCAAATCTGAGATGACTAAACCGTCTCGTCTTGGTTTCGAAATTCCACATCCGTTGGTAACGTTCATACTCACTCTCCCACATCAATTTTGGGCTCCCATCAGCTTCTATATGCCATTATGATGCGGTGGGGGGGGAGGGGAGGCCAGCGATCACCTTGGAATTATACGCATCTCAACCCACTTGGAGACGATTCGATTTCATCTATAACATCTGCACTTTCTCCCATACACTCCAACATCGCGAGTTAACCCGTACTTAGTCTCCAACGGGTTATAGAGGCGTCGATCCGGGGCTGGGAGGGCAGTTGGGATATACTCGTTACCTACCCCCCCCCGGCATAATTTTGACAACTTGAAAATATACAACGAAATGCAAGAATAATAATGTTTAAAAATTAGTGCAAGGCACTATAAAACCATTAAACTTAAGATGAACATACTACTAATAAACAAATTGCTGCGCAGAATTGCTGAATTATACGCACGAAGCGCACCGAAAAATTTGATATTTTTCTTACGTTGCCCCAACCTTATCCGAAAAAAAAAAATGAATCGATGCCCCTATCTTTTCTCTGTGTACCTGTCTCTGTGTCTTGCCTTTAGGCTGTGAGATACATTTAAAGCAATCTTTTTTAAAGTATTTCTGATGACTGTTCGATTAACGACAATATCATGATTTTCTACTTAAAATCTGTTCTTAATTATTTGACTGGTGCTCGGAGACGTTGAGTTTATTTCGTTGAAGTGAAAGTCTGCTTTCAACTAACATTCTGCAAAGTCAGCAAACACTGAGCACACGATTTCTGCACAATAATGCACACCATGCTTCACAACAACCGCTTGAATGGAATAATGACAAGGTGGCTTCAACGTAAAGATTTATTTAAAATGTATAAATCTATACAGGTCAATTTGATTCAGTTTCAAACAATCTGCTTCACAATAGGGTCCGTTTGGTAACATATACATGTATAATAAGAAATACAGTATCGTAAGAAATAGACATCTAAATCCGATCGCATATTTTTTTTTCAACAAAACATTTGTTCAAAACTTTCCGAGCCCCAAGGTCTTTTCATAGCGTACAGACTGATGTTATTCAAAACAGATATACTTCAGCTAATAAGTATTTTTTAAAAATTACGTCAGTCTGTATACTTGACAAAGAGCTGGGAAATCTGTAAGTTTTGAATAATTGCACGTGTTGAATAATTTACTCTTATTGCATTTTCAAAGTGCATTTAGGTTAGCGTTTATCTCGCGTCGTGAACGGCAAATTTGACAAAAAAAGCATGATTGGACTCGAAAGTATATGTATTTATATATATTTAAAATATGGATTGAAACAAATTCATAAGCGACGTTATGTCGGTACATGTCATAAAACCTGACTTTTTAGCCCCAAGTGCAAGTCTTTTGTGAGACGTGAAGATTTATGTTAATCTTTAGATTATAAATGATTTTAGCTTATTTGGTGATCAGTTCATTTCAGGGTGTGCAAATCATGGACACAATTTTTAAGTAGGGCTGGAAAATATGAAACATACTTTAAAAAGATAATCGGGTCGAATCCTTCGTTTGATGTCTGGATCAAGCGAACATAACACACAGATAAGAAATAACTAAATTACTCATATTCGTTCGACAAAATAATATTTCTCAAAGTCAGTCTCGCCAAAGAAGAGCACATGCCGACACAAATAAACATACACACGCGCAAAAGCACACATTAAGAGCAGGCATACGTGCATGCTAACTTAAAAATAAATAGATACATGAATAATTGAAGACTTTAATCGAATATTGCCATGAGTTTGCTCTGAATACTTTTCTTTGCCACTGAGTGT
>JZLH01S0486741.1:22391-36276 GCA_001188425.1 Eucidaris tribuloides
GTGTGTGTGTGTGTGTGTGTGTGTGTGTGTGTGTGTGTGTGTGTGTGTGTGTGTGTGTGTGTGTGTGTGTGTGTGTGTGTGTGTGTGTGTGTGTGTGTGTGTGTGTGTGTGTGTGTGTGTGTGTGTGTGTGTGTGTGTGTGTGTGTGTGTGTGTATGTGTATGTGTTTGTTTGTTGGCGTGTGTTTGTGTGTTACCTTGAAATGGCAGACGGTAATGTCGAAAACATCCCACCAAATGCGAAGTACATGCCGACTATCCAACACAAAAACATCGCCTTTCCTCCATATGGCGTCAAAGAAATAGTCAGAAATCCAACGGCAAGTATGGTGGAAAATATCATGAATGTCACCTGGAGGTACGGCAGAGAAAATTTGGTAAACACATCAGCAAAAATCACGACAGACATATTAGGCATCATAGTAATGACATCCATTTTCGTCCTACAAAATATCAGAATAGTCTTCATCGTGATTACATTTTACCATGACGGTTCATAAAATACAACAAACGAAGGTACCATTGTCGTACTACAATCGCACTTAGGAGGTACCAAGGTCGTAGCATAGTTCTGACACTACCATGGCACTGCCCCAGTCTTATAACGCCCGTCCTTTATGTAAAATAATATTTAAAGGTATTGGCTAACATTTACCACAGTTAAAAAAATCTGAGTCACATGATTCCCCATGCTACCATTGTCTTTGATAAGGTCCAAAAATGACGCCCTGAAAAATTGTATTTCAAAATGATTATTTAGTGCTTTAAAAAAAGTGAAAATCGTAAGTTGATCGGATTCACCTGCCCATTTTCTCCCATAGACTTACTGTGTGTACATCTAGGCTATTTAAACTCGCCCCGAGTTTTAATTGTTTATTCATGCATAACTTGCCATTGGCAGTGTAACCTTCCAAACTTTTTTTTTATTGTAGGGTGTTTATTTGTCCATATGAACACTACTATGTAGCTCAGATATCAAAGTTTGACAATTTTTTTAAATTGAATCTCCACAATGTTAGCCTATCACTTTAATAAAGTTGTGTTACTACCATGCGAAGTTTGTCTTAACACCACCAAAAATAATCTTTCCAGTCAATTTCTAAAAGACAATCAGAGAATTTAGAAAGATAGCACCGCTAGAAACAAACAAACATGAACGCGTATTTGAATGATAAAAGTTAATGATTTTCTTGTATCCATCTCGTTTCTTGAAAAATCGTGATTTTGGGGGGAATATGTATAAGACAAAGAATGAGTTAGTACCAAATATGCATAATATATAACATGGGCGTAAATCCGGTCCGAGGAGTGTTGGGGGGGGGGAGGGGGGAATGATCGATGAAATCCAAATTTTGGGGACACCCCCAAATCAAGGGCTATTTCTTGAAAAGGGTACACCTTCAACGTGCAAAATATACCACTATCTCTAAACATTGGCATATAGCTTTTATTGTGATTACATGTTGACCTTTCACGTAATGTGTTTCTCGATCTTTTTGCTGTGATAAAACGCAGAAAAATACCATATAGCATTAAATTTTGCAGTTGGGTCTTCATGGCCTATATCAATATGCGAGCCAGCGAAGCGAGCGATAAAATTTTTAGGACCTGTGAGAATGCATGGTGTCTAATACCATCTTATAATAGGGGGAAACTGTTTCTGAAATGTCTCAGATTCAGAGACTGAAAGGACCTATAAACAATACTAGTACTAGTATATCAAATATTAATGCGAGCGAGCGTAGCCAGCGAGCCTTAGAAATTAAATAGGTTGCTCTAAGCATGCTCTAAGTCGTTTCAAATTCGGGGCACAAATTAAAGAGGAAAAAGGGGGCATTTTAAGAACCAAAAGGCGGTAGTGGCAGTTAAATTAGAACGGGTGACTCTAAAATGTGAAAAGGGCCATTGTCGCACTTGAGGCTTATCAGAGGTGGAAATTTTGCCAATTGTTTTTATTTGAAAAGAAAACGATTATGGAAATAAAAAGGAAAAGTACTTATTTTAAGGGTATCATTTTGATGCAATTGATTCCAAAGCCACAATTGTCAAAAAAAAAGATATTAGAAAAGGAAATATTTTAGGGATTTTATGAGAAGTAAAAAGGGGTAGCGGTACCCATAATTCCTGGAATACTGGCGGACACTATCCCCCCCCCCACACGACACCACACAAGACATGATTTTTTGAATAATCCTTAAAAATGATATTAGAGATTTTTCAATATTCTAGCCCAAAAAAAAAATTATATGTGCTAAAATCGGGAAACATTATCCGCGGTATATTCCAGATAACAATATCTTTAGCATTTTCAGGATAAGTTTATATGTTATTAATAAGTGAAATAAACACAAAATATATTTTTTTATTAAGTGAAATAGTGGGGGTTATATTTGTACAGATATCTCCCCTTCCCAAAAAGTGTGTGGATATATTCCCCCATCCCCTCTTTTCCCTAATTTTTATTTGACAGGTGTACTTTTAAATTCGGTGCAGTTGAAACTGCTGGTCTCTGTCTGCTCAGTATATATACTACGCTCTTAAACCAATCGTTTTTCCTGAATATTATATTTTAAAAGTCGGAGGAGCTACACATTTTCAAAATGTATGATTATAACTACTCTTATATCAGTAGTGGAGGGACTACCTTTTAAAACTTAACCATCGCAGGAATTTTCCGGGGCCAAACGATTCAAATTATTGAGGGAAATTGCAAGCGAGCTGCGAGCGAAGCGACGGAAGCAGGAGCTTTTGAATGGTTTTTTTGAAATCAAAATTATGAACGATTTTAGCATTTTTTAAAGGCCATTTCAGTGAGAAATTCTCCTATATAGCCAATTTTATCAATGATTATTTAAAAAAATGTATAATATTTTTTCTTTGAAAGGTGGGGTGGGGCGGGTATGATTGTACAGGCCATCCCCCTCTCGAAAAGTCGTGTGTGGGGGGGGTATTATCCCCCACCCCCCCCAGGTATTTACGCCAGGATATATAAGTCTTAACAGGTGTTTCTTTGGTTTCGTTCAATGATATTTTGCCTCGACGACTCCAATTCATATAAATATTTGATCAATGATCATTAAACAACGCATGACTGAATAGGGCCACGTTAGGTTTAACCCTAATCAGGCTGGGCTTTTTTTGCGTATGCCCTAGTATCGGGGCGGGGGGTGGTGGCGCGATTCTCGGCCCCCCCCCCCCGAGTCTCTCGAGCGTCGATTCGCGCTGGATCGCGCGAAAATCGGCACGCACAGGTTACCCATCACGTATATCTACTAAGACTTTATAAGTTATATTACCAGGAATTATATTTCATATCAATAGTAATTATTGCTAATTTACCTCGTAAATCATAATTAAGCTGTAAGATCACTAATTAAAGCTCCAAAACTGCTAATTTTTGTGGATGTGACACTCTTTTTTAGCATTCTTAGCAAGTTTACTTTGCAAAAAATCTTTGAAATCAAATTATTTCCTATGTTATTTTATTGTTTTTTTCAAATATTTCTTCATGTTATTTACGATTGTTTTTCAACCTTTTGTTTTCTTATTTGTTTTTTTGGATGAAATTCTTGTTCGCGACACTTTTGCGGGTCATAAACGCACAAAATTACTTAATTTCAACCAATAAAAGTATAAAAATAATCAGTTACATTTATGAATTTTGTGCTGAAAACACATTTTGTATTGAAAATGTACATCATACAATTCACGTTTTGACGATTTTTCGGCGGGTGACATGCAAGTACTAATATGTTACGTTAACTTCGGGCACCGCGTACCCGGAGTCGCAAATTTGGTCTCAAAGATGCGCCAACATCGATGCGAGAATAAAGTCATAAAACGCGTCGGCAAATTGGTTCGCGGTCCGTCGCAGGATCATTTTGCGCGAAACGAACCCCATCTGGGGGGAGGCGGGGGGGGCGTGATTCCGCCCCAGGCCTTTTAGTGGTTAAGCAATATATTTTAAAAGGATACGCAGAGATGAAGAATACATTTCGCAATAAAAGCCAGCACACTTATTAAGTACCTTAAAGGAAAATGTATCTGCCATAAAATCCCCAGTAAGGTCGACCGCAGCGTTGGCCAGTGCTGCCACAACTGAGAGCCCTTACTTGCGGCTAAAAAGATAAAATTCATCCGATATGAACGTTCTCGTGCCCATACACCTGTAAATAATCAAAGGTTTACGGGTTAAATATCTGATGACAATGGTGGGATGGATTTATAAGTTCCAAATAGATAAATATCTTGACAAAAATGAAGATGGCAAATAAGAAAATATCAATCTGCATGGAGGAGGAGAAGGAGAAGAAGAAGAAGAAGAAGAAGAAGAAGAAGAAGAAGAAGAAGAAGGAGGAGGAGGAGGAGGAGATGGAGAAGACAGATAAAGACAGATAAAAAAAAAAGAAAATGAACCAGAAAAAGTAGAAGGAGAAGAAAAATACCAAGAAAGAGAAAAAATAAAAGATGAACAAGGAGAAGAGAAGGAGTGGAGAATAATTAGACGAAAAACAAACAGAAAAAAGAAAAGGCAAAGAAAAGAAGTACAAGTAGGAGGAGAAAAGAACCAAAACAAGGAGAAATCAGGAGAAAGAAGAGAACGATGAGGAGTAAAGAGAGTGTGAGAGGAAGAAAGGAGGAAGAGGTGAAGAAGAAAAATGTATTATTCATTTTATTGTACATTAATTTTGTAAATGGCCAGAAGACAATTATTGCTCCCACCGCGTACTGATTGATACAAACAGTGGCGTACCGTGGGTCAGCTCATTGGGGGGGGCACCCAGTCGTTCAGCCGAAATTGCATTTTGAGATGGTGGATTTTAGCGCTGCGAACGCTAAACGTACGATAGGGGCGGGGATAGGGGTACCCCTGTCAAGAGTTTCTTTTGCCATTTTTTGTGTTAAAATGTATTTAAAAATTAAATAGAATATTAATGTATATGCTTATTTTATAGTGAGTATGTGTTTTGTATGCATGTCATTAGTGGTGAAAAGGCAATTCCGCGAGCGAGCGTAGCGAGCGAGCGGTTTGGAAAACTTCGAAATTCTATGATGTGAAATGCGTTTTGCAGGCCCCTAGCCAGGATACATATTTCAAAGGAGGGGGTGCTTATAAATGAAAAAGGACCTATGACAAGGGGAAGGGCTTACCATAAGTAACGGATGGGTCTAGGGGCCCACCTTATAGAATTCCAAGTGGGGTCCCCGTCCCGGATGGGAGTAAGGCTCCTGAAGCTCACGACTTTAAGCATTTTATGTCAATAGTGGTGAAAAGGCAATTCCGCGAGCGAGCGTAGCGAGCAAGCGGTGTGAAACATTTTGAAATTCCAAGAAGAAAAATGCGTTTTGCAGGCCCGTAGCCATTTCAAAGGAGGGGTGCGTATAAGTCAATAAAATGGATGACAGGGGGAAGGGCTGACTATCCTAATGGATGGTTTCCAGGGTTTCAAGTATAGGGTCCCCGTCCTAGGTTGGGGTCAGTTCCGCCCCCTGACGCTCATGGCTTCAGCAGTTTCATACGGATATTTTGTCACTCTGCCAACACGATTTTTCTTTGAAAATGACAGTCAACAATAACAAAATAACCCATTTTTTTCAAATTTAACTTCATTCATAGGTATGAATCAGTATTCCGATAGCAGTTATTTTTCAAAACGTGCTGACGATTCGGGTCAGGGGCGGAGCCCCTGAAGCTGAAGCCTGAGCACGAGTTCGACGGTTTTATTAGCTTATTGGACTTTGATAACACTTTTTCAAGGGTTCTAGCGGTTTTATGAGACTATTTTGACCCCTGTCATCACTGTTCGTAAATTAGGCCTACATTCAAAATAATCAAAAACGTACGATAGAAATTAACTGTAATTAAATTTATTATTTTGTATAATTTCACCTTGAACCTTAACTTAATCACAATGCTTGACTTGTCTTTGTCTTTGCTAGACTACTTTTAATCTTTTCTTCTCGGGATCATGTTAAAAGTTTTTTGTAAACTTTATATGATCCGCCACCCCACATTTACATTTTTTTTTTGTTTTGTTTTGTTTTTATCAATATAATAATATGTTTGTAAATGTAAACATTTGTATGCGTTTTAATGGAAATGTGACAATTAAAATTCAATTCAATAGAATACGTTCTAGCAATTCTACGAGTGACAGATTTTGAAGGTTAAAATGATTCCACGGGAGGGGAGGGGATACTCTCATCTAACACGATAAATAATATGGGAACGCCTGAATATCACATTGATGCACAAACCTATTACTACCACTTGAATAGGTTCAAAAGAACGGTTACTCTCAAAATTAATATTACAATTTGCTCAGTCGAATTGCGCCTGCAGGTACATCCAGCGGAGATTATGCAGTCATGACTAGAACCCAGAACCAGAACAAATAAATAAAATAAACAGTTGTAAGTAAAGGATAAAAAACGAGACTTTCGCTGAATATCTATTTCAGAAGGTGCACTTAAGACATTCTACTCGGGTCCCTCTTTTCTTTTCTTTACTTTCTTGCCTTTTTCCTTCTTTTTTTTTGCTGGCCGATTGGGGGGGGCGGCACGTGCCCCCCCCCTCGTAGTGACACTGGAATACAATTTTTGAAGTAATGCAGAATGGCGCCACGCAAAAGATGTGGCCCGTGGTTGATGAGTTTGGAGAGGAATTTCTCGCAAATTGTTTGATTTTTGATAAGTGTATTTAATATTTGCTCAGCTATCGCTGGTTCAAAGTAAGTTACAGCGGTATCTGCGAGCGAGCGGTTTGAAAGCGACGATAATTCCTTAGAAGAGAAGAAGAATCTGTATTTCGAAAATGTCAACAATTAAATAACAAAGCAATCCTATCAACGCTATACTCTCGTCAAAGATTTAAAACACATTATTTCAGATTCATGAAACGCTGCAAAAGCATTACACAAACCTTATGAGATTAAGCCGGATTTTAAGCTGTTTAGATAAAAATTTAGTAAAAAAGAACAAGACTTAGCCTGATAAGTCTATTTCAAAATGTGATTTAAGATCACTTTCTAACTCGGCTCATCCAGTTTCTTTCTTTCTTCTTCCTTCCTTTTCTTTCGTTTTTTTTTGCCGGCGATGGGGGGGGGCACGTGCCCCCCCTGCCCCGTTAGCTTACGCCACTGGATACAAAAGTGGCAATAATTTGACTTAATAAATCAAGTCCAGTGGCGGGAGGATTAATGATATACATGTATAGATTTTTAATTACAGTTTCTCAATACCTCAAAGGATTATTTTTCAGGTTGATAGCTTTGATAGCTTGATTTTCTAATTAGGAATTCTGCTGTTATGTGCATGCATTATACGTTTTTGTCCTCTGTAAGACTAATTTTTCTCTGTGCATACCTTATACACTGCTGCAAGAACAACGACTGCGATGCAATGAAGCAACATGGCAATCAGTAACTGCCAGAAGAACACCTCCTTATATAATTTCTTGGTTTCTACTGTACGACCGGACCAGTGAGGATCGAAGTCCCCGCGATTGTCGGCCTGGCACGTGGTGGACGACGATGAAGATGACTCCTCCATCGACGTACTTGGATCTTGTGACGTCACTCCGTGGGTTGCCATGGATTCCCGTGAACCATTCACTGGGGGATTTTCTTCACCGGCCCCCTTGGACGTCATCAATGACATCTTGATCAGAGATCGTTCATCAGGAGCTGTTGATGCCTGTCGAACATACAGATTACAGAAATTAAATTGACTTGTTGGTATATGCCTTTACACTTGCACGCAAAACGGTTTACGCCGTGGCACTCATCGTAACGTGCCAATGAGGGAAACGCTCGTAGTACCATTCGTGACGGTGCGCGGCTAGTAAAAAAGTGTGTGGCCGTTCGTGACAAAATTGTTAACTTTTTAAAAAGTTTTTGGTATGACCTGGCCGGGGCTCGAACCCGTGACCTTCCGGACGTGAGGCGGACGCTCTAAGCACTAGACCATCACACCGGTTACAATCACAAGGATTAGAGAGTTGAGCATACCACAGAATGGCACGCCTATGTGCGGGGTGATGCAGAATCAAAATTCGTGCACGTGTAAAGGCACCTTTATGTCCCTCGGATATGACGTAAAGCTAGTAGACCCGTGTTGAGACAACACCTCAGCACGTAAAAGAGCTCACACACGTCATTGAAAAGAATAAGGTGAAAACCGGTGTTGTGGTCACATATATCTACTTGCATTTGAATGCTTTGTAATATGTATTACCTTTTGTTTATTTGATGGAAATAAAGTCTAATTGAGCTTGAACTTGAACTTATCAGTTTGCGGGACTGGATTCCTATGTGTAATAGTGCTTAAGTTCGTTTTTCTAGTCCCTGTCATTTGAAATGGTGATGACGAATCAATAATGATAATAGATGCCGAACCCTTCCGTCTAGAAAACACACACACACACTCACTCACGCACACACACACATACACACACACACACACACACACACACACACACACACACACACACACACACACACACACACACACACACACACACACACACACACACACACACACACACACACACACACACACACACACACACACACACACACACACACACACACACACACACACACACACACACACACACACACACACACACACACACACACACACACACACACACACACACACACACACACACACACACACACACACACACACACACACACACACACACACACACACACACACACACACACACACACACACACACACACACACACACACACACACACACACACACACACACACACACACACACACACACACATTTGGTTTCGTGGCACCACAGACCTCCAGGTGATACTGCAGAGCAACACAGGGGAGGGGGGGGGGGGCAGCCCTGCAACACCTACCAAATTCATGGATCCACACCGTCAGTGATGGTATGATGGGACGATTTACGTCTAATATACATGCAGGCACACCGTTATAGACACACTAACATTATTTGAAAAATAAGAAACACATGGAATGCACCTACATCGTCTGGTTTTGTGTCCGGGGGATCTGTCATCAAAATGATTCCTGTCATTATCATGACGAAAAATATCCCTCCTTGGAAGAGAAATGATGCAGGAACGCGATCAAATACCGAATCTTGACTGTAATATCTGGAGAAATAATCAAAATAAATACAAAAGGAGTGAATTGAGTCCATGAGATTCTGGAGAAAATTTTAAAAAGTCCCCAACTTACTTGTCTGACATGATGATGAACATGTTCCACAAAGAAATTTACGATCTTCCAGCTAAAAATTACTAATTATCCCAGCAACAACCAAAACATGTTCATATGGTTATCAGGCTTTTCAGTTATTAGCAACCTGTGCTCTAGGACAAATTACGAAGTCAACGTAGGGCCATCATATTTACTCACACCTTAGTCAAGTCTGTAAAGACGTATCTTTTCTCTTGTTAAATGGTTGTGTTGAATTGTATATTTTATGTTAAATATAAGTTTCTTGTAGTTTATGGCACCTAACCCAACGGTGTAAAGTGCAAAAAGACTCACATGAATATCATGCCCTATATAGGCAGCTATTATTATAATAATTAATATGATAATGTATAATAATGATAATAATAATAAGTAATAATAAAAATAATAATAATAATAATAATAATAATAATAATAATAAATACATATAATAATTATAATAATAAACCATCATCCATCATCAATCATCATCATCATCTTGATTATTCTTTATGTTTATCATGCTTCACCCTTTTCGTAGAGGCGTGACAGTCAACCAATACAATCGTCATTTAAAGAAAAGAGCGTCTTGTCCTGGCCCGCAGCGCGGTGATTTGCTGTTGTTTTTTTAAATGCGCCATATCAACCTGCTATATAAAAAGCCAAGATCTGCAATACTAAAAAAAGTTCTACTGCCTGCAAACCGACTTATATTGTATAAAAATACTTATGAATATCTTACCAAAATATTATAGCATTTTTTTTAAATTTGAATTGAGGAAAAATCTTTTTGAAGTTATAGTTGCCGCCCCTTTTTTTTTATATTTCCTTATGATTTAAGTGTTGTTTTTAACAAAGAAACATTATACCTACACTACACTTTGGGTAGATTCGTCTATCCGGATATCAGGCATGTTAGATTATGTGGATTTATGAGCAACGTCTGAATTGGAGTTAAAGACAGCGATGCTCCCCAATCGCCGAGCTGATGATTCCTGTGACAGCCTTTCCTGTTTGACCACTGTACTGAAATGACCAAAAAAAAAATATGCAGTTTCACTTAACTTGGTTACTCTTAAAAATTTCCCGGTCAGTCTGACTCGCGAGCAAAGGATCCTTGGGGCACACCCGAGAAAAAGGTCAAGGTTTAACCACATTCCGCGTCAAGTTTGACCAATTCCAAGTCAGTTTGACTCATATTGTTGGTCAACGTTTGACGCCGATAATTTGGTTAATATGACCTTTCCCGGGTCTCCCCCCAAACGGATCCTTTTCGAGTCAGTCTGACCGATTTAAGAGTGTGGCTTTTGAAAGGTGTAAGGATACCGTAATTTAAGTAAAAAGATATATATATTTCGGTAATTACATTACGTGGAAAAAAAATATGCAAAATCAACTTAATTTAAAACGTTGTTACCATTTATAGAATTGCGGAAGTCTTGCGACCGCAAGGGATGATATTTTCATATAATTTATTTTCTCAGATCACAATTAGGGAAAATTGATTTCAAAATATAGTTATATCAAAAATAGTCATCGTCACCACTGTTAGGTGAGCACAGTTTGACATAACACATTGGGTTAGTTATGCACCTGTATATGGCGGGCCTAGGAAAAGAGAGTAGGTCGGAATCTCTCGCATATCTTGGCCATATCTATGGATGACTAGCCATCTTTCATCTTGAATGGGGTCTTCCCCTTTTCCTCTTTCCTAATCAGTGGTTGCCACTCTGTTATAACGCCCCACAGGATATTTTTCCTAGATGTCCAGCCCATATACCACTTTGATTCTTTTTTTGCTCTTTTACTGCACCGTTGACTTCTCTGAGCTCTGACCCATCTGTTCGTGTGTTTATATCTTTCTGGTGGATCCAAGCACCGTTTCATATTCTCCGGGTTTTGAATTGTTTCCCCCTCTATTTTCTCATTCAGAACATGTTTCAGCATATATTATGTCATAAGGATACAGAGGGAACGAAAGACCCGAATGCGAAATAAAATATCCTTGCGCGGGGTAAAAAAAAACGCTTCCGCATACATATTTTCGTTAAAAAAGTGTAAGTGTGACTTTAAAATCCCCTACTAGGACGCTTCTCATTAAAGGTAAAATGACGATGATTGGGGTAGTCGCTCAACTTGGCTGGAACATTATTGGACTATTCGAAAATAACTAATGTCCAATATCCCGTGGAAGGCAAACCTGGGCGGGTGTGTGGGGGGGTGCTGCGTGAGTGGGGTTCTATTTTATCGGTGCCCGATAGAATTAAGTTCATCGCCTTATTTCTCCTTAAGTAAACAAATTAGAGATCTACTCCACTGGCGTGTATACAGACACCTCATTCAACCATTTGTTCCGAGCATCCTCACCAGTTCCCAAAATCACGTCATAAACCTTTAATACAGTTTAATAATCTATTCAATCATATTTATCTTTTTTTGAATAGTTCCCAGTAACAAAAACTACAAAACAAGTAGTAACAAAATAGATTTTTTTTTTAGAATCGAAGGGGGGGGGAAGCATCCCCCAGAAAAAAATCGAGGAGGGGAGCACGTCACCCCCGGCACCCCCCCCCCCCCCCGGATCGCCGCCAATTGGGCACTGATATGCCCCATTCAACCAGTTTCCTTCTTAGGATAGTTGGGTATATTTGTTTTTGGTGATTACTGAATGCTGTCCTCTCCTTGCGTGCCAGTAACTCACTTCATGATGCAAATCAGAGCGGTAAGTAGCATAGCCCCATACCAATACCAAATAACAGTCCGTACGTAAACAGCAGGAAGTAGAAGGAAACTTTGATCGCAAAATACGACAGAAACAGCGAAGAGCTGAAATATCAAATTGAACCGATAACTTTAATATTACTGCTAAGGAATAAAACAAAGGAACTGAATTAATTTAACTGAATCATATTTCATACACATTAATCAAAATTGTTCAATAATTGCATTTCTGTCACGAATGATGCACGTATACTGAAGAGTACGATCGAATCCTCTTTTTTTTCGTCTGACTAATTTTGAATGGAAAGTTCGTTAAACGCCTTGTGAAAGCTCTTCACAAGTTATTATCCCCATTTAGGTCATACCATATTAAGGTTAAGTCATATTGTTTATGAAGGCATTTGTCATAAAACAAAATGTCTTCCCTGGAAATGGAAGACAAATGAAATTGAGAATTTATTGAGAATTCATGTTAAAATACCACTATCTCCGCCAACATCACAGTCACCGCCATCGTCATGAAAACAAAAACAACCAAACATTTATCTAAAAGAATACGTACCAGAATACCGTGGCGCCAAAAAACGTTGCCCACCTAACACCGACGTTCCGTAAAACCAAACCACCAAAGAAAACTGCCAGTCCTTGTCCAGCGTACATCAGCCCGAAGATATACATTGCCACCTGGATTGAAAAAGGTTTAATCTAACTATAGTTCAAATCAAGCTACATATCTTTTTTAATGATTGCATGCATACAGGTCCACACGTCATTTCCATTCATAATGGTATATCACCTTAATGAAAAAAAAACACGTTTTTATATAAAATCATACACTACTACTGCTGCTGCTGCTACTACTATATACAACCAGATCCGACACCACAAGGGAGCAAAAAGAGCGGCGTCCCCTAAAATTGTCTAAATAGAGAAAATCATGGGGTTTTTGGGGTGTAATTCATGAACTTAGGGATTTCTGATATTTTTACCCTGGCGCCGCCCTGAGGTCTACAACAACAACTACTACTACTGATCATGATAATGATGACGATGATAAAAATAGTAATAATTATTATCATCATCATCATTATTATATATGGTAATTACTACTAATGATGATGATGATAATTACTACTACTACTACTACTACTACTACTACTACTACTACTACTACTACTACTACTACTACTACTACTACTACTACTAATAATAATAATAACAGCGTTTATTAATATATCATCATCATTATCATTTATAATCTAATCTTTTTGTCTGGATGTTCCAAAATTAATTTGGGTTTTAAATGAAAATAAGTTGAAATATTCCCTGAAATATGCGCTACAACTCTACATCCACTTCTTGTGATATACATTATATTTCCCATCTTCTGCGCACCCGATTTAAGATTTTGCAAAACCCCTTCTTCCCATTTGCTTTGCTGACTTGCAGTGACCAGGGGGATAGCGTATATGTTATTTATACATATATTTATTTATATATATTATATATTTCATGCCATGACTGCTCAACATGTTACTTCACTATACTCGAAGTGGAATAATGTTTGCTCATATGATATACAAATAATCTAGCTTTTACATAAACATTCTATATGGTTATTTTAACTTTTATAAGTGTCCAAGAACTTTTTTGCCGAGTGTATAATGCTGATAATTTTACAATGATTCAACCCACAGTCAGAAAATCGCAACGTTTTATTATTAAACTGCCACTGCTTCTTCATACTATAAGTAGCAGAATGTTAAAATGACTGATTCTCACTTATAATTATGTACAATACTCAAACATATTATTTCCCGTGGATAGTTCTTAGTAAAACGTTAACCTACTTGAGTTTGTACCGATTGTGTTTTAACAAATTGATTACGTGTGGTTCAAGACTGGTTGCCATGCACACGCAACAAATAAAACAACTCA
>JZLH01S0486771.1:0-19153 GCA_001188425.1 Eucidaris tribuloides
GAAGAGATGGAGCATTTGACTACCAATATCTCCTTCATAATGACCTGAAATATCTTGAATTATACTTCCAGAAACAGCTCACGCCTA
The DNA here is from genome assembly GCA_001188425.1 of Eucidaris tribuloides. Classification (NCBI taxonomy): domain Eukaryota; kingdom Metazoa; phylum Echinodermata; class Echinoidea; order Cidaroida; family Cidaridae; genus Eucidaris; species Eucidaris tribuloides. The sequence goes on from JZLH01S0486771.1 coordinate 88, forward strand.
GGTGTAAAAACAAGAGTCCGCAAATGTCACAATACCGGAATTTTGAGAAGTTATTACAATGTAGAAAAAAAACGGAAAATAGTGCATTGAAATTCCATCCGCCCAATTACAACGCCCCCCCGTTCCCTGACGTCGAATTGTGTATTCATGACACTGGTCCTCCAATTATCGGTCATGGGGGGGGGTGCGCAAAACTTTTGCGGCCACCCCCCCCCCACCGTCCCCGCAAAAAAAAATCGTTGACATCAATACATCACAACCAAAACTGCTCATTGTAACATATTTGGGCGATGTTCCGAAAAACAGCTAAAATCTCGTAAGTTCTTACTTAAAAACAATACGGGGCGTTCCACCCCCCCCCCCCCTCCGTGCGCAGCCAATGCTGCATTAAGTGATCAAAAGAATAGTCCCATTCCCCAAAAATATAATTACATCGGCATATTATTCAAATGGAACACAAATCATCAATCCTTCACATGATAAATGGATTAAAGATAATGAAGCTATAATATACAATAAATAGGGCCCGTTTCGCTCAGAATGACAAGACAGTCCGTTTTTGTCTGAAAGTTACATTATTTATTACAGGAAATTTGTATTCTCTTCAGAAATAATGCTTAAACGAAGTTGAAAATTGAAATACACAGTGGTGTTTGCCACTTTGATCATGATTTTTTTTTTTCGATAAATTGACCTATTCAAAACAAAAACACACATCAGGCATTTTCATGAATACAAGTGTATATTGGGGGTCCGCATTTTTGCACCAATATCTTCATAATGCCTGAAATATCTTGAGTTATACTTCCAGAAACATCTCCGCCAGGGTGAAATAACAGTCCATCTGTCACAATACGGGAATCTTGGAGAAGTATTATTACATGTAGTCCAAAAACAAGAAATAATGTACACGAAATTCCATCCCCCATTACAACGCCCCTCCCTCACGGCGCGATTTGTATTCATGCAATGATTCCCCTCTTTCCCTTAGGGGGGGGGATGCCCAAATTTTTTGCTTGCAGAAAAAAAAAAAAAAAAAAAATCGCCGCCAAATACACCAACAAAAGTCGCTCAGTGAAAAATCCTAGGGGCGGAATTTTCCGAAAGAACACACAATTGCCCGTAAGTTCCATTAATCAATTAAAAAGAACTAGGGTGGTCGCTCCCCTTCTACTGCTCTCCCCCTGTGCGGTCCGCCTCTCCTCAGCAAATACGTGACAAAGTAAGCATTCGCATTTCCCAAAGAAAAATGTAATCGCGGCACATTCAATTGAACACGAAACCATCAACACCCTAGATACTAGCATATCCACTTGACGTTAGAGGGCGTTATCATATTTGCCCGGATGTGTGGTGTTCTCACCCCGCGAAATTTTGAAAAACAACACATTTCAATACATATCAGTAATAATTGGGAGGTCCGATCTTCTAGTCAGCGATCATCTTCATAATGCTGAATATTATTGAGTTATGCATTCCGAGCAACAGCTTCCAACCGAGGTGAAAACAGTCAGGCTGTCACACTAAATGAATCTTGGAGAATCTTAATTAGCCAAATAATCGGAAAATATATGTCTATTAATTGGGGGACCGATTTCGGTCCCCCAAGTTACAAACGACGCCCTCAATTGCGGTGTGTTTTCGTGCACCTGAGCCCCCCCATTTACATGGTCGATCAAGCACTCACACACAGCACATCAGCACACATACATACACCACACACACACAAGCCCAACCACCCACCTCACGCCACCATACACACAAAACATTACGATCACACATTACATAAGTTTACAAATACCCTAGGGCTGATGTTCCCAACTAATTATGAAATATAATACAAAAATATAAAATAATAAAATCAAAAACGCCCACCAACGAAGTTCCATCATACGTCAAGATAATCTGAAAACCCAGGAGCGTATTAATAGAGAAAGGGATGGTATTAATTACGGTTCATAAAAAAAATAATTTTCAATTACGCCATAAATCAAAATCTTATCCTTCCAACAAAAATACCTTTTTTGCAATCTACACATGGACATCACGACACATACATCTAAAGACCTGGCTGAATTGAACCAGTATTGAATGACAAGACGGCTGCCACAACAACTACCTACAAGCAACTATTTTCTTTTTTAAATTTGACAATTCATTCTCTATCTAAATAGCCAATTTCGATATCAAATACATCATACTATACACACACACACAGCCCACCACATGCCACCACACACAACCACACATAAACACAACATATCACAATACACACAACCTGGCACACCATACATCACACACACCATACACACACATACATACACACACACGCACCACCACGACAGCAACTATACATAACACCAACAACACCACACACCAACAACACACATTCACCACGCACTTCACACACGACACACACACACAGCACACACACACACACACACACACACACACACCACAACCACACACACACACACACACACACACAAAACAGTACAAGCACAAATACACAACACACATAGTACGTGTCAACTGCGCGCAAGGCGGGACGGTACAAACAACACACATACACACTCGTTATAACAACATGCAGAATCGAGGACCACACACCTCCCATGTACCACATGCAAATCGGGGACGTTCTTCGTGTAATGTTGGTACTGATATTTTTACGGTAACGGGGACCGTAAGGGAGTTGCACACATCAATCTTCGGGCCACATTTTCTATAGGTCTTTAGCCGCACATTCCACAGTTTCTCGATTTCTGGCAATTTCTAAAAGTAAGGGGACGTTCCCGTTTCGAACGTTCCCCGCCCATCTGAATCTGTACAGTGTCATACTTACGTCCCGTTGAAGCGCGATTACACACCCGCCGCGCGCCACCACACGACCACACACATGCGAACACACCACACACACACACAACCCCCCCCTTCCGTATAACTCACACACACAACACAACACACATACACATACACAAACACAACACCACACATCCACATACACATACAACACACACACAACAAAAGTCCTGGAAGCATAACCATCAACATGAATATTAGTATAAATCATTGTCATTAAATCTCATGAGATTTTAATTCTATATTTATTTGTCTTACAACAGTGTTGACACGAGATTAATAGATCCATAGATTATTTAACAGAATGTCGATACGAGAGCATCAATACAGAAAACACTGTACACTTTTCAAACACCATAACATATGTATACATGTACAAGGAACTGATTTTTAACAAAGATAGAGAATCTCCAATTCATACTGCTTGCTGTCTGATAATGGTTTCTTGATCACAATCGCAGAACCTTCATTTAATTTTTTGACTGCAATGGTTTTACCCTCTTTGGATTGAGCATAGAAATTCTGAATCGCAAGGTGCTACAATAATGAAGAAAAAGTGTCCAGTACATGTATGATATCTCAATGTACAGTATTATCATCTGGATTCCTCAATTTGACATCTTTGTAGTATTAACACCTCTTAGACAGTACAAATCAAAATCAATATACTGTACTAGTTTTCAGCTGTCTTGAAAAATTTCACATGCAGTGGGTTAATGCTGCAATTCATACTGTTTTGAAGTTTTAGACGTATCACTTATCCACAACAACCAGCGGCAGGGTGTTGCACCTGTGGGGGGGGAGGAGGAGGGGTTGTTTTCTCCCCCAGTTTTGTTTACAAAGTAGAAATAAAAATAAAATGGAGAGTTTGGTGTTTCCGAAAAAAATTTCCCCCGACCCCCCGCCCCACTTAAATTTTCACTAAAGGGCTTTTCGGCTGATTATTTGGCCGCAATTTTGGCCACAAAAACTTTTCAACAGATTTCGCCCCGCCGCTCCCCTGAAGATTTGACCCTGACACCGCCACTGCAAATAAGCATGCATTATGTTCTAAATACCACATCCTTAGACAACAAAAGCAATAAACTTTTGCAAAACAATCATATCTACCGAAGTCCCCTTAAATAAAGAAGAAAGTTCAGTATGCTATTGACAAAAATGTGAAAACTGCCTCTGAACTTCCTGATCATTGTTCCACTTGCTGGGATTAAAAATTTTAACGAATTTATAACCTTGAATTGTAAACTGTGTATCAGAGAAGCTAAAAGGACAGAATATTGCCTCAATTCTTCAGTTTTATGTTCGCTTTCATTTATACTTCAAAGGGTCGCCCAATTGCATCACACTATTTTACACATGATGTTAAAAAACACACACAAATGAGAAGCCCAACAGCGCAATATTTTTCTCTCGCACTTATGTTCTTTATCAATACATGTATTGGTAATGTAATAATTTTGGTAGATATTTGCCATACAAATCTTCTAACTTTTTCTAAGGATTATTAATAAAATTATAATTTGTTTAGGACTACATATGCTGGAAGTATTTGTAATGCCATAGATTCTGTACGAAAGAAATACTGATAGTCTTGTTCCATGATGGCCAGATCGAGAATTATAGTCAATGACGATGACCCGCTCTGTTAAAAATATATGTAATGCCATGGCTAACAGCAGTCCACCTCTAATCCAATTGCAATATGGCTTGCGTCCATCTCCCATCATTATCCTGAATCCTGATCCTGCCAATGAAGAAAAAAGAAATAGATCTCATAAAAACAGTTGGATCTGATCATATGAAACATGACAAAAGAAGCATTTGAATCAATCACCTCAGATCTAGTTATCGTTAGGCAGTTAAGGTAATTTAGAATTAGAGCTCTAAGTTACATCATGCTAGAACTATAGTTTGACATTTCATAAATGTCATATACTTGGACATTATTACTGTATCATACATGATATATCTCTTAAACTGTTGCTATGGTCCATGAAAAATCTGATTACCGACTCTTTCATTGACAGCTGCTGCGAGCTCTCGCTGCTGGCCGATATTCTGGCTTGGACCGCGGTCCAACCCACACAAGTTAAGGGTGTACTGTACAAATGATGCTATATTACCCGCTACACCTGGTCTGCTTTCTCACTCGGTAAGATGTCATTATGTGTGAAGGCATGGAAAGGGTTCCAAAAATCGGCACCTAAAAGGTTTAAGAATTTTTATTAAAGAAACTAATGTTTAAGCCCATAGTTAGTTTTGGGATTTGTTATTTGAGCAAAGGTCATTCACTACCAATATACAGATCTGATTTCTTTCTTTTTTTTAAATTACAGTTAAATAAATGAAAATCTCGGGGGGATGGGACCCAAAAGATTTTCAAATTTTGAGCTTTTATTTTATAATATGCCATCAAAAGGTTATCCGAGTTTATTAACCTTATTAACCCTTTGGATGCTATAGGCTAAATGCTGTAAAATATAAGCCGAAAGTCAGGGGGTATTCCCCAAAATCTTGGGGTACGCCCCGCCCCAATCCCGCCGAGTATTTCATTAATTTAAAAAAATGGAAAGAAATTCAGAATTCGGTTGTCTTTATTGGTATTACCTTTGGGCATAAAGCTTTCAGACAATAAAACAAAAATCCCAAAACTAAACTAACGGATATACGTTTAGTAGAATACTGGTTTTGACTTTTTGTAACCGTACCAAACTTTCACACCCGAACTGACAAAGTAAAATGGATTTACCCATTAAAGCTAAAAATATTTAATATATCTAATTTTAAAAAATGTAATTTTCGGCCTTGTATCGGAATCGTACAGGTATACCACTCCCGTGAGTGACGGGAGTGACCTGGGCCTGGACGAAGCAACACGGGAACTCAGCCCGAGAGCGCAGTGCGTACAGCTATAGCCGCTGAGCTAGCGAGACGCCCAGTGCTTGAAAGCGGGTTCATAATATGCCTCTAAAACAACTTTCATGATCTTTAAATTCACTGAAATTAATATGGGAACTTACCTATGAAAGATGGTGCAACGTTCCGTGAGTCAATGGTTATAGCAACCAGTTGCAACGCACAAATTTTGCATTTTTGCTCAATCAATTCACAAGACTCCATCGGTTACTGTGCAATCATAAAGCAAAGCTGCCATCCACGGTAATGACGGCGATCTCTCCATGCGCGCGCCCTATGGTCTAGGCACATGTAAAACTCTTTCTGATTGGCTACTGGCATAGGGGTCCCGAATAAAAAAAAGTTGCTTGTTACCCGCTGCGGGGTATATATACACTTCCTAAACGATAACTATAAAATTATTTTAACAAACGCAAATAAAATGCATTAATTTTTATCTCTTACTAGAAAAAAAATAAACTGAAGAGAACAAACTTACTTATTTACCAAGATGATACAGCCCCCTTTAATTTCTTAAGCATCATCGACAAAATGTCATTGATTTTTGTTTTAATGATTAGAACATTCTTTTTCCAACAAAATAATATCATGATTACTGATTGAGAAGTCAACCTTGAAAAGTTAAGAACTCGGTTACACCACTCCCAGTTTCATTATGAAACTTTTGTATCATTGTTTAATGAATAAATAAAATAGTATTGAACTCTCAATTTAGCTGGCGTGTCGTGAATTTGTTAATCTACTTGCTTCCATGTTGTGTTGTTTTAACAAAGAAATGGAAAGAAACACCACTCAAAAAAAAATGTACATGCGAATTGAAATGAAACAAACTCACAAAGATAGATAAGCAGACAGACACATAGACGTATATACAGACATACTCGTACCTACACGTGCAGTGACATTTATAGTTCTTAAACATTGCTTGAGTAAATGGTTTGTGTGTATGTGTCTGCGTGTATGTGTGTGTGTGTGTTTGTGTGTGTGTGTGTGTGTGTGTGTGTGTGTGTGTGTGTGTGTGTGTGTGTGTGTGTGTGTGTGTGTGTGTGCGCCCATGTTTTTGTATGCCTGTGTGAAATCGCACATGCGTATTTCAGAAAATGCAAATCAAAACAAAATTGTTATAATTATCCTGGAGAACTGGTGATCCATCAGGGAGGTAGCGACATTGTGTAAAGTATAGGCCCATTATTCCTAGCAATTGGTTCTACGAATATCATGAAAGTGGATCTTACTTTATCGTCATACTAGAAATTTAAAAGTATCAAACCAACCTATGTGATTAAGAAGGGTTAAAGTTTGAGGCAAATCAAATGCAAGGTCCCTTTATGTTCGTTCGATAAAATCAAGTTTGAATGATAGTAAACAAGGCAGATGAATCTCCTCTCCAGCCTGACCTCAATGTCATGTATTTAATTTTGTTTCCAGAAATACCAATCAATAAAATATCAAATAAAATTGTTTAACAATTGATTTGAAGTCTAGATCCCCGTCTCCAATTATAGATTGCACGCATCAACTATAACAACAACAAAAAGAATGCTTTGATTAATAAACCTTTAAACATTTCTTAGCTGTCAGAAGTCCCACTTAACAGTCATTTGATATCCATTACATCAGTAAAGAATAACAAAATTGTATACCTTTTGACATATTTTGAAAAAAAAATACTCACCTTGGACTTATTATTCTTCCATTTACTATCCATTTGAAATACACGAGCACTTATCCGGCTGCCTTATTGATCTCGGTATAGCTTTAGGCAACACTTTATAGTTGTCAATTGAATTGAACGTGTAAATGATCTACTTTTGTTAAAAGATTTCATCTGGAGAATTAATACAGAAACGCTCAATTCCAGACAGATCGATTAGGAGCTATTTAAATGTATAAAATCAACTTTGCAATTGCACGACGACAAGTGATATAGGACGATTGAATAAAAGTAACCCAATAACGACAGTAAATATCGGTCGGCTTCCGAACACAATGACATCTTTATTACTAAATGGGGCGGAGCTTATTTTTTGAGATAATGAAAACCTCAGATTACATGGCATAAATATGACTGACAAATCCACCATAGACATTTTAACAGAGAAGTGATACGGAAAAGAGTTGACACATCGACAACTACAATGCAAAGGTAAGTGATTTCCATTCGCATTTAAAGTCGAGCTAACATCATTATAAATCTAAAAGTTTTGGGGAAAAATGATTTAATTTCCCGAATTTGCAGGTTTCTATCGGCATGATATTACTCACTCACATACTTTTACCCGATTTAAAACATTAAACACTAGTCCAAAAGTCATGATGTTTTTGTATTTTGCCCCATTTTTTAAATGTATTTCATATTTCGTGAATTGGGGGGTGGTTGGAAAATCAAACCAAACCAAACAGAGTTAAATTGATTTGTTGCTTTCAGGAAAAACATTTTTGATGAATTTATTACGTTGTGGATAACCAAGTTTCTTGTTATTTACAATGCTTTTATGTACACTATATTTGTAATTGTATTTTACCCTGAGATATATTGTTGCAAAATAAATGTAACTTCGAAAAGGGTTTGATTTAGCCTGTTCCAAAAGTAAATGGGATACTCATATATTTCTGAAATCAGTTAAGTGTACAGGAAAGACAGGGATTTTCCCCATCCCATGACATTTTCTTTGCACCTATTGCATACACAAGCCTTAACCCAAACCCTAACCCTATCCCAATCCTACCCTAACCCTAACCTTAACAGTAATCCTATAACTAAATCTAACCCCATTCTGAACTAGAAACACCATGATAATCATAACACCCAAACCTTTTTGTCTTTCGAGACAATACCGGAGCAAAGCTAGGATCACATTTTTAAAAATAGTTTTGCAATTTTTCTCCTATAATGATGTATTTCCTTGAAATAATGTTGAATAGAAGTATAATAATCACTCTGCCTTGAGTTTTGTCTTAATAATTATTCACTTTCCTTATGCTCCTCGGAATGTAAAATGTTGGGACCGGAGTAAATAGGGTTTAGTATGTTTTTACAGAACTCCTTATAATTCCTCTTTTTGTTGGCCTGTATGAAATATAATTTAAGTTGTGATCTTATTTGTGTACCATGAATGAATGGCTTAATACCAAAATAAATTCATGAAAAACTTGATTTAACACGTTTCAAAACAAAGAACTTTAGTATCAATATTGCAGAAATTATTTTAGTTGATTCACGTACGGTGAGATTTATTATCAGATGTATTATATCATAAATAAATAAAAAGACGAAACATTTATAAACATCGGAAAATATGTAGTAATACACCATCAACAACAAACATGTGAGCAAAACTTTATAAAGATAATAATAACAATAATAACAACAACAATACTACTACTGCTACTAATAATAATTTGATTTTGCTTTATAATTCGTCAATATTTAAAGAAACTATTGTTCGATGCAGTCCTTTATACACAAATAACAACAGATTTATCTTATGTAGAATTTGTTTGCCGATATAGCCTGTACAGTCCATAGCAACAATTTTCTCACTCCTCATCCAAACAAATAAACATCAGTTGTTAAGTGCTTAGTCTTCTTATTTTGCTTCGTGTACATGCATTCAATTTCATTCACTTTATTACGTTTGTTGCAGAAATTGCAACAAGGCGTGAATTGAGAATTACCCTAACGCTTATGTCTCACCTCTTTACATGTAAAACAGCTAATGTCACTCGCAGAATTTGTTAAAGTTGGCTATTAAAAATGGCCATTGTAATCTTTTAAAGGCAAGATTTTCTCTGATATACACTGAAACCCCTATAATAGATGATACATAATAGGGAATTGGTTCTTCCCCAGTAACGGTTGTCTCACTTCGCCTGTTACATACACAAACAACTATACAATAGTTGCTAAGCGCTCAAGTACATAAATGCATAATTTATACATTAATTTATTTAATAACTTTGTGCATACGATTGAATTTCCGTGTATGTGAACGGAGAACACTTAAAGATTGTGTTTGGGATTTGCAAATCCATTACTTCCCTTCATTATCAATTCCAAACGGTAGTTTAGTACTTACAAATGGTGTGTTGAAAGTTTGAGACCCATACGTCATGAATTTGTTGTTTTATGAGAAAAACTAATAACGATATGTTACATGAATATTGTTCTTTCCGCGAGTTTAAATTTTGCTCAAATTGCGAATCGCGGTTACGTGTACGTTCGGATGACCAGCGGAGCACACTGATTGGTTAAACGGCTAAACTCCGCACGACCTTTGGCTAACGGCTGATCGGACAATTTTGGAACGGCCCGTACACGATAACGTCACTGTAAATTTTGAAGTTTAAACGCCCAGATTTTCACCGAAACTACGTATTCTACCCAAACTTGGTTCTATGACAGGTGTTTATTTATACTAATCTTCACATTGTGAACGATTTGAGCTGAATTCATTCATTTTGCCGTTTTCTGACATGCAAATTCTATACTCTGTCTTTAACGATTTTCATTTCATGATCAAGCGTGTAAAATCTAACGTCAGTTTGCAATAATGGTTAAAATCCGTTAAAAGAATCAACAGTTCGTTTATTTCCTGCGCCTTTTTCGTTTATATTTATTTTATTTGGTTGTCTCCCCGTGTTCATTTATCAGTCTCAATTATCCAAATTTGAATGGGTTTAATAATAATATTGATAAAGAACTAGTTGTAATTCTTCTTCTTTTATCTAATGCCTGTATCAAATATATCTTTCTTTGTAATTTTTATGTAAAAAAACTATTATTTGTGTACTAGCTGTATACTTGAACGCATCAATACAAAATGGATTTAACACGTTTTAAAACAGAGTACTTTGATATCAATATTACTGAAATCATTTTAGTTAATTCGTTTAATGTATGGTTTATTACCAGTCATATCATATTGTAAAGCAATCAAAAGACGAAACTTTACATCTTTTAGAGACACGAACAAATGTATGGTGAAAATACATTAATTGTGTAGGTGAATTACAGTGTACACCACAGAGGACAAACATGTTAGCAAAACTCTAAAAGAAGAAGAAGTCTAGGAACGTACAAAATATCTCAAAATAGCACGTTTAAACATAATTAAACTAAACACTACGCAAACAGTTTCCCTTTGTCAAAATACCATAACTCTTTAACGAAATCGTTTTGAGCAAAATAACAAAATAACAAAATATGGTAGTCGGATTTTGTAACTTTCGTTTGCGAAACTTACAAATTTGGAAGATTGTGTTTGTACACGTCTTAAAAATACAATGAATGGAATTACATATGGGACAGAACTGGATTCAGCACGATACGAAAAACAAACGCTCAAGAGTTTGTGTTAAATCATTATGCCGTATGCAATTTACAGCACATTACATGGCGCTTACGTCATGCACATCTTGATCTGATTGGATGGAAATTGTTTAACACGGTGCGCAATTTGATTTATAAAGGGAACTGGGATTCAAGCCATGTCAGGGTTGGGGATGTAAACGTATGTTTTTCACTCTTGATAAAAGGGATTGGTTGGAAAAAATTGGTAATCTCTAATTTGCTTTGTTTGTTTGTTTATTTATTTATTATTTATTCATTGCGTTTGAAATGCAACCGATTCATGAATAATCAACACATTCAGCTCTGCCACCAAATTTCTTTGTTTGATTTCGCATAAATCGGCATCGCAGATCAATTCGTATTTTTCCACTCAATAACTGCATGTTAATTATACAATATATCTTTCTAATACTTTGTTCAAAACAAAGCCTCATGAGTATCCGCAATCGCTTTTCAATATTGACATTCTTTATTACCTTACAAAGTATTGGTATATTATTACAACACGATAACTGCTGAAAAGTAAGCTGACACTTTCTCGCTTCTTTTGCCTTTCTTTGTAGCAGCACGAGTGAAATTTTAGTAAATTACAAATAAAATCTACCCAAATATTAGCGTCGAAATCAAACGTTTACAGTGTAATTCGAAACCGGATCGTTGAGAAGATTTGTTGAAATCTGTGTAACGGAAGACAGGTTCTACTTCATTACATATAAATGACAGGATTGTACTCCTGATGTTACAAATTAAATCAATATTATCATGGTTTTAGGTAACACCAATATTAACTGTATAAAAACAAAATCGATTGGGTAAATTACTATCTGATGAAAGAGATTTGAATAACACTTATAATATTTTGGGAGAATGCGTTTGAAATGAAATGTCGCTGTTTATCATCAGAAATAATCATTATCTTGACAGTATAAATGGTAATGGGGATAAATTTTTCTGCAATAGAATATAATATCAAAAATGTCTGGCGATATGCAGTAATGTAACAGCATATCGTTTTTGTCAAATAAAAATAATTCAACACCGAGAAAACCGATTTTGACCCCAAACACATAATTAAACAACTTTGAAGAGCTGTTTGCATACACATTGTTTTTACTTGTCGGATTTATATATTGTAGTGATTTGTTTAAGTTATTTGAATTGAACTTCAAATTGTTTTATTTCGGTATCTTCTGAACAATTTTGACAAATGAATAACATCGCAATACAATATCAATTTATGCCAGCAGTTAATTGATATGTTTACAATTATTGCTACATGAACGAACCGGCAGTAATATAATTTCATATACAATATTTACATAAGACACTGGACACCCCTATCATAAGACAAGCTTGATTGTAGATGGATGCCTCAGAAAGAAAAAAAAACCCATAACCGTCTATGTAAGGAGTAGAATAGGAATAAAGATTAAGGTTTATTGTTAAAACATTTATTCCGGGTTTTGATTCCCTTCCTGTAAATTGTTGCAGCAATAGCAAAATATAATTCATCTATTTGACATGTCTTTTGGTTTCATTCTCAGGAACTTCTACAATAGAACAAGGTCATGTATCGCAGCCGTCATGCGTTTTGGTTACTGGATTGCTTTGGCCGCACTGGCGAAAAACAGTGTTCTTGCGTCGACGTTGATTTCGCCTGTGCATGTCGATCATGACCGCACAGAGGGAACAGAAGTAGTGACATTTCCAGTCTCTTACTATGATCTAGAAGTTGGCTCGCATATCGGTCAAACAGACCTTCTTCACGATAACCCAACTACAGGACTACCACCAGAAGATAACATCAATGTAAACCAATTCACGATGGCAACATCAGGTTATACAAGAAATACATTCAACACAACAGAGACTGTCTCCCCAGCGGCATGGTCCTGGGTACCTATCACGTGGTCCTGGTGGACCACCCTGCAGCTAGTTTCGTCTGTTGGAGGAATCGTTGGAAACTTTTTGGTCATCGTTGTCATCTTCCGACGTAATGCTATTCGTCGCTCCACGGATACACTCATCGGCGCGATGGGTGTAGCGGACATGATGACGTCACTCTTTCTTATTCCTGTTCCAACGGTCAACCGTGTACCGCCCACATGGCTTGGGGAGTTGTACTGTAAAGTGGTCTTTACTTCGGCGTTCATGTGGAGCTTCGTCGTATCCTCAATTCTCACACTCAATACCCTTTCTGTCGAGAGATACATCGCCATTTTGTATCCCCTTCGTTTCAAAAATTCTGCTTCAAGTCACCCGACGCGGCACTCTATCGTGCAATTTGCCATTCCTTTGGGCCATTGCTTTCTTACGAGAACTCCTTCTGGTACGTCATAACCTTACGTTGATGAAACAGCCGCAAAATTACAACCGAGTACCTCTTCAAATCAGAATACCAAAAATTTATCGGCTTTACAAATTGTTTCTTCTCGCCTCGAGTTGTTTTTATTTTTTTCCCAGTCACGACCGATGCTCGTAATCCCAAGGCTTATCGCGCCCGCGCACTTACACAAGGAGTCGTCGCGATTTCGAAAGAGAGTCCTCTAAAACGATCTTTCTCAAACCGGACATACTCCGCTCCCTTGATGGCAAGGAAGACGCGTTATCAAAGATTGCTGTTAATGGTTGTTCTGATATAACATCATTTTGTTGAGTCGCAGCCCAAGTAGCAATATTTGCGCTACAATCTGGCTTACTTGAGTCTCCCGTCTATCATTCGGTCCAGTGTATAGCGCCTTTACTGTCTTGGCCTTTTACAATTCGTGTGCAAATCCTATAATCTACACCATACGCAATCCCCAATTCAGATCTGCGATCAAAAACATTTTTATTGGTTCCCAGTCCAGTAATCTCCCGGTGTTCGGACATAAACCCGATGTGAAACACGACATACTGGCCGAATTGCGAAAGACCGATCACACCATGACAACTGGAAATACTTCTGAAACACAAACGGAGGAAGTGTGAAAAAAAGATATGCTTATTGAAGCTTTTCAATGTGCAGTGTTCTATGTATTTCAAATATAATTAGGGGGTACGACATATATTGCCTGAACTATAATCATATTGCCCGAGTGGAAGACGAGGGCAATATACGTCTTATCTCCCGAAAGCAAGTGCCAATAAATATTATTACTATTATCCATATCAGATATCCAGCGCAAAAACGAAATATATTAAAAACATTGATGTTTTGATTATTGGTCAAAACAACAAATTTACTTTTTGCCTACCGGAAATAGCACAAGAAATGGTATCAGACATTGCCATTTTTGTGTTATGTCAAACACGTCCAGTGTACGATGATAAACGTGTCTCATTATTGTGACCAGATACCTGGCAAATTTCTCTGCTGGCAAAACCAGACATCATATCACGAAGACTATTTTTCCTCACACAGTATTTCTTATACCTTTGTCCAGAATGTGGCACCGATGATATGGGTCTTTGGAAGAGACTGTCGTTAGATTCGTTCGATTTTTCGCAGTACTTTTTGTAGGAGGCAACTGGAAAGTTTGCATTACCGGTAGCGTATATGCGTCCGCCATCTGTCCAAGATGATAAATTGTCCTCTCTTGTTTTTTAGTCAGTTCATCTACAACCTGGGTCAAGTATTCACGGCGATTGCCATCTGTCTTGACTTCGAAATGATCTCGTTTTAGATCCTTCATTTTTTCACGTCCTCCCCTACAAAGGAAAGAACCATAAATAAACCATACCTTTGCCTGAAGACAAGCTGGTGAATCCTGATCAAACACAGATGACTTGTATAAATTTTCCATATCTGCTGGGCCAATGTCCTCATGGTGTCTAACGTCACCCTTTCCGATTTTTTTTTTTCAGTTCTACTGTGGCTGCCTTAAATGCTATATTCTTATGAATAAATTCCACATCCTTAATAATATCGATTTTTTTCCAGAATGCACTGATTTCACAAGTCTATGATCAGTGGCGTACCGTGGGTCCACTCATGGGGGGGGGGGGCACCCAGTCGCTCGCTCGAAACGGTATTTTCAGATGATGGATTTAAAATACTGCGTACGCCAAGTGTACCCGTATAGTGGTACTGAAATGTTAAGGTTTTTGCCATTTTTTTGTGTTAAAGTGTAAAAACTTTTCAGCCTATTTTGTAAATAAAAACGCCATTTCCATTATTTTAAGTTTTAAAAAATTCTCCGCGAGCGAGCGTAGCGCGAGCGAGCGTTTGGGCAACTTTGAAATCCAAGAAGAAAAAGGTTTTTGTGGTTATTCTTTCAAGTATTAGAAATAACATTATACTATAATATGCTGACGAGTTACAAGCGGTTATGAGTTAATTTCCCCCTCTGTATAACCTATTGTTTTGTGAAATGGGACAATGCCGACAATGATTAAACAGCACTCCCACTTTTAGACTTCTTTTTTGCCCCTCCTGTGTATAATTTTGATTATGAATTTCTGGATGCAGTTATTGTCAGACATTGGTGATGATATTTATCTGGGGTTCAGGGGGCGGAGCCCTGAAGCTACGAGTTCTAGCGGTTTAATAAGCAATATTGAATATGAACGAGTCACAAATAATTAAAAAGCTATAATGATTGAAATACGTGTTTTTTTTTAAATGTCGATGTTTCAGATTTTGGGGTCGTACTTACACGGCTCCCCACCGCGCTACAGGCGTTATTCAAGGTTATAACGCCCTCTTTCTATGTTGAAATTAAATGTGTCCATACGGGCGCTCATTGGATGTATAATTTTTGGAGGAGGAATGTCTACACGAAATCTCACCTATATTGGATGAATGCATCTCTACAATCTTCCCTGCTATACAGGGTGGCTTATAGCAGAGCTATATTGGTTATCAAATTCATGCCAACAACTGAGATTATCTGAGTTCTGAAACATTCAACGATTATAAACAAAGGCTAAACCATCAATGGTAGAAATTACACGTTCAAAGATTTAAAACACATTCAGATTATTAAACGGCTACAAGATTACTGTAACATTTTCTCTGCAAGCGATGAAATCGTCTGGAATTATCAGCTCACTATATCCCCCCGGGGGGGGGGGGTTCTTCTCTCGTGCCAACTGAGACTTCCGAACTCCATATCCACATTCTAAGGGTCTTTTGCCGTAAATAGGCACCATGTCCATAGGTTTCCCAAAAATTTGGCCGCGCAATGGGGCAATAACTTGAAAACATCACATGTTAGCGGCGCGAAAGCGCACGCGAAAATGTGAAATAGAATATGTTTGCGCGGAAGCGCGCCGAAATTTGCAATTTTGTGAGTGTTTCATGTATCCGATGCAAAGGCGCGCTCGAAAATTAAAAAAAAAGGGACCCATGTCTATAGGTCAATCTTTTATGAAAGGGACCATGTCCATAGCATTTTTCTTGAAAAAAGTCACGCCGTTGCAACAGCGGCACATCCCCGTATACCAAATATACGTGAGTCTCCCCCACCCCCGTGGGACTACATCACTCTGGAGAAGAGTGACTTTACCTCATGTAGATGTCTTGCGAAATGGAAAAAGATGCTGAACTGGATATGGCATCTCTGCCACGATTAACAATATACGTGAGACCGCTTGAATATTCATGTTTTTGCACAAACCTTCGCTGCAACTTTGAGTAAGCAAACATGATAGCTAATAATAGCTTAAGCAGTTTTCAATTAGTTTACAATAAAAGAACAAGTATAATTAACAGGTGGACTCTAAAAAGACTAGTTCCGAAGGTGATTTAAGACCAATTTCTATCACCGCTAGCCCAAGATTTCTTTTTCTTTTGTCTCCTTTTCTGTCCCCCCCTTTTTTTTGCCGGACGATTGGGGGGCACCGTGACCCCCCCCCCCCCCGTGACCCCCCCCCGTAGTTACGCCACTGTCTATGATACCTGCACGGATACTACACAATGAAGTAACGTTAGTCTTGTACTGCGTTCTACCGGCTCGTCTGACTTAACGTAAAACTTCTTTAAAATGGACGCCAAATTTCTTTTATCAATCGTTTGAAGATCGACATCCAGACTCTTATTCATCGAATAATCTTTGATTACGCCCACGGCTTGTTTCGTAGCTTTCTTTGTATTCTGTGTATCTCTGTTTTGTAATATCTCATCAAATTCCTTCTCGTCAAAACTCGCGAATCGCTTGCCAACAGAAGCTGCCATTTTGTTTGTTTTGTTGACAATAATGTGAATTTCCCCTTCCTACGTAGCGCCAGCTACTGGGCACTGCAACGCAGCTAGTACCACACAGAAATCGCGATCGTTTACGTATTTTGCGTGCAAACCTATAGGGAATGACACTACTTTGTGTCTCGTGGTGATCTTCGCGGTGCGAATACAGTGATTGCCAAGTTCCCGGATGTTCAAAATGGGAATATGAGGTCAATATCCCCCTTTTTTAACGTTCAAATCTCATAGACTCCACTGAAAGAGGGGGATATGAAAATATACGAGAAATATCTTAGCCGTGTTACCACTAAAATCTAGGGGAATGTTATCTTGTAAAACCACAGCCCAGATGTCTGATATGAATAATGATATTATGGCGTTATTTCACCCATCTCAGTATTATATGACATATATGAAGGATATGGCATTAATTATAAAAATCGGCTATGGTAGTGAATTGTTTGACTGAAATCAATTATACCCCGCATTATATACGAGTATTATACACATTGAATCACACAATAAGCGAATACTTAGGATATAAAATTATATTTTTACTAATACTATGTTATTTATATGAGTAATCATTACTAATTGAAATGTTATAAGTTAAATATTCGAAATAATGATATGATATGAATCACAGCTTACATGTAACAGTTGATTTGACGTTGATAATTTTATGTTATATTTTAGTACATGCCTATAATTATGCCTAACTTATTAATTACCATGAATCATACGATAATTATGCTCTCAATTACAAGAGCCTATCCTAACTCAAACCCAATGACTGGAACGCACAAGTTAACACACCTTGGTAAATACTCCTATATGCTCTCTCATTTCAGTTATTTAAACCGGTTTTTGATGGTTGTTCACATATATCTCTTTAAAATAATTAATAACCTTAGTTATCATTTGTTGTTATTTAGCATTTTGCTTCGTTTTGTTTTGTTTGTCTTCGAATGCTAGGCCTGTATGAAGGCCTATGCATTGCCGCCGCCGGGCGCCGAAGCTTGCCTAATTAATAGTGGCAACGAAGTTACGTCTACGTGTCATTATTGTCTCTCTGAATTTTTCGCCGTATTACATTTCACATTATGCGCTGCCATCTCACGTTGCTGCGACGGGCGCCTTAATATATTATATATATAGTATTACATATATATTATTATATATCATATTATATATCATATAAATATATATTACAAATATATATATGCATATAACTAATATACTATATATATATGAATAATCTATTATTTTTCTGCATTTCAGATTTTCTTTAAAGAAGACTTCATTTACAGAATATTCAGTAAAACTTAAACATACATAGTAAATCATACATTTATGAAAGAAAATGATTACGATAGATAGTACATATATACCTAAAGCATCTGACGAAGATATAACTTACCTGTACAATAATAATACACATTTCACACATTTTGAGCCCATGAGGCCGCTGCCTTCAGGGCCGCCCCGTAGGTGGTGTCTGGACGTGGGGAGGTGCCACACTGGGTAGGTGGAACTAATGACATGGGGAGGTGCACATTTGGGAGCGTGGATACTAAAGTGAGTAAATCACGGGCGCGTTGCAAAGCAAAAAAAGTGTGAACCAAATGTGCGTTTTTCTTGCCAGGCGGATCGGAACTCCTATGGCTCTGCGGGGATGGGGTGCACGTGCCCCGACCAGTGCCACCCCCCCCCCCGCCTCACGTCCCTGGCCTGTTTCTAACCAACGACCCTTGAATTATATACATTTTATC
>JZLH01S0486785.1:27638-37692 GCA_001188425.1 Eucidaris tribuloides
GTAGTTACGCCACTGTACTGAGTCCCCTACACTATGTAGCTCAGTTTTGAAAAAACAAATGTGAGTTATGCCCTTTTGTCATGGGGGGGGGGCAGTATGTGCCCCATGGCTTTGTAATTGCCAACATAAAGAGAAAACACGTGCCGTTCACCCAATCGGAACATCAAAATAATGTGGTTATAATTTAGTTCGGCGCCATATTCGCACCGGCCGTGGACCGCAAAATGCACGTCACGCCCAGTGTGTGTGTAATATCCTATACATTACAAGCTGCGGAAAATCACATAGGCTATTTTGATGAAATGTTTGAGTAAATAAAGTCATAAATAATTATGATCTATAAATCGATCGTAAACCAATAATTTAGATTTTTCCCTTGTAAAATCATATTATTATGTACAGAGGCGTCGGCACATTTCAAGAATACAAAGCATTGGACTGGAGGGGCAAAGCATTGTGGGTGAACAATACTCTGTCTGCCCCTCTAATGCTTTGTATTCCTGAAACGTATCGACGCTTCTGATTATGTAACATTAAAGTTACCTCATGAATCATGATATTTGTTATTGACTGATTACCGATTGAATTTATTTTATATTTATTCTTTTGCAATGTCATTTTTATTTTTTTTTCAAATTCAAATTCAGATTTATTTCATTCATTATCATAAAAACATTTAACAAATAGGCCCTACACAAATGCATGTTACATTAATCATATTAGAAAATGAATAAATGTTTAAATAGAATGAGGAGTCATCTAGAAAGAGCAAAAAGGCCTTATTAATGATGACCCCTAGAATATACAAATCAATAGTTAAATTAAACAGATAAACATAAGGTCCGTAAACAAGATCTGGACACAAAAACATACATAAACATGCAAAACAACAAACATACGTATAAGATTTATATTAATTTATGTAATTTTAAATAGAAATTACGAAAATTGAACATGGTCAATTAAGTAGATGAAATTAAATGAATGAGAATATTAATTTATTCAAATTTAAACATTGTAATTCGTGGGGTATTGCAATAACTTTTGTTTAATATTTCTCCTATGGCATATCAGTTTTAACTAAATGGTGATTAATGCTTATTTTAACTAAACAAAGATTACATCCGAAACTATTGTTATATGTGTATCTTCCATTATATTCATTTATGTTTTTTTTACGCACTCGTATTTTGTGTAATGTGTTTTTATTATGTTCTTCTGTAGGCCTATTTATAATTTGTATGTTGTTTTATTGTAAGAATATAATGATTTTTTACGCCTGTCATTTTATCCGTTTACAGGGCTCCCTTGAAAAGCAGTTCAACTATTGCACAGTGAACTGAAGGGACTACCCTGTTGAAAGAATGCTTCAATAAATAAAATAGATAATAAGTAAAAGTTTGATTCGCCAGTTGATACATATGAAGTGCTACTTGTTTTTATCATTATACGCTCCCCCACTCACCAGCTAGTATTGGATTCCCTCAGTCTTGGAAATCATTGCGACTCACATTGCACAGCATTTTAGCAAAGTAACATTGAAACTCGATAGGATTGGATGGGTTAAATAGGAAGACTGCCGAGGATTTTGATGATGCCGTGGCACGTGACAAAATAAAGTTGTCATCAACATGAGAATGGTGTATACCATTTGTTGGGACAAACAGTGGGGGCGTTAACTGTATAATATGCGGGGATATGTAGCAGAGATCGAGAAACGTTCATTCACCTCATTTCGCCATATTCTCTAATCACAAGATGGACGAATGAACGGGTGAGGCTAGTTAAATGCACCTCACATTTCCCTCAATACTGACCGTGACGTCATCTAGACGCGAAATGCCTTTGTTCAATGTACATAATAATGCAAACAGTAAGCCTCCCTTGAGTCCATTTCAGTGTATGTCACCCGGTACACAGTCATGATTTAAACCGAAGTCATTACATTTCGAACTCAGGTCGTCGCATGGCCGACTCCTGGGAGCGGATACACGTCGGGGACATTGGTGGGGGGTGGTGGGGGTGGAAGGGGCTGCAGGCTGCAGGGTTTGATGTGTTTGACTTCATAGTGAATTAGTAAAGTAGTTCAGTTATGTCTTGATTTTTCCCCTAGGTTGATTGATTGCTTGATTTCATGATTGATTGATTGAGTGGATAATGATTAATTGATTGATTGATTGATTGATTTAAATTTGACGTGAATACAATTAAACTTGAATAAATTTTAGTTTCAATTTTTATTTAATATGAATATTCTATAGTGTAATAGTATTTGTAGTTATGTACGTAGTTTAAAAGTAAATGACATGATTGGGATAGTCTTCAGTTGGCCTGAAAATACTCTAGAATCAAGTAACTATGCAAGGATTCTCCTGTGAAATTTTTGCAGTCAAACGATGACTCATTTTTAAAACAACTAATGTCAATATCTCTCGTTGCAGGCAAACCTGCTGTGTGCTCTCTATGGTATAATTTTATCGTGCCCCGAGAGAATTAAATACTAATACGTTCATGCTTGATTCTCCTTAAGTAAACAAATTAGAGATAATCCTTCAGCTGGGAGATCCACATCTGGTTATAATATTTAAAACTATTTGGTTCTTGAGGTATTTTCAAGTGTTCCAATTATGTCCACTAACCTTTAAGTTTTGTGTGTGTGAGTAACTGATATTTAATACAGTATGTAGGCCTATTTGTTTTTTATCGTGCAGGGCCCCTTGGGCAAGAGCAGTTTTTGTCTCGCCCTGCGTAAAGCGGGAAGCGAGAGCAGAGGTATTACTATTTCCGGTGTCGGCGTCGCGTAGCGTAGGCGTCGCGTCGTCGTGCGTCGTCGTCAACCTTGTGTTGTATCACACAATAACTTTCTACTAGCTTCGATGGGATCACCAAATTCATACCTAGTCCGATCTCTGAAGGCACAGGTTATTCGAATATGAGTAGAATTGAATAAGGTCAAAGGTCAAAGGTCAATGAACTTTCCATGACTGGCACTGTGCTTATGTTGTACAGTTGTACACACAATAACTTGTCTATACCTTCGAGGTACGATGCCAAATTCATACCATAGGTCCATCTCTTGAAGGCACGGTTAAGTTCGAATATGAGGTCCAATTTTTAATAGAGGTCAAAGGTCAAAGTCAATGACTTCCATGGACTGGCACTGTGCTATGTTGTACACACAATAACTTTCCTATACCTTCGAGTAAGGATTGCAATTCAATACAAGAGGTTCCCATCTCTTGAAAGGTGCAGGTTCAAGTCGAATGTGAGTCGAATTTTGAATATAGGTCAAGGGTAAATGAAACTTTCCCATGACTGCACTGTGCTATGTTGTACACACAATAACTTTCTATACCTTCGAGGTAGGATTGTCAATTCATACAAGAGGTCCATCTCTTTGAAGGGAGTGTCAAGTTCGAATTGTGAGTTGAATTTGATTAAAAGGTCAAAGGTCAACAGGTCAATGAACTTTCCATGACTGGCACTGTGCTATGTTTGTCACACAAAATAAACTTTCTCATATTCGCTTCGCAGGTAGGATTGCCTAAATTTCATAAAGAGGTTCCCATCTCTTGAAGGCTGCAGGTCAATTCGATGTGAGTCGAATTTGAATAAGGTCAAAGGTAAATGAACCTTTCCAATGACTTGGCATTGTCCTATGTTGTACACACAGATAACGTTCTATACCTTCGAGGTAGGATTGTCCAAAATTCATACAAGAGGTCCATCTCTTGAAGGTGGAGGTCAAGTCGAATGTGAGTTGAATTTGATTAAGGTCAAAGGTTCAAAAGGTCAATGAACTTTCCCTGACTGGCACTGTGCTGTGTGTACACACAATAACTTCTATAGCTTCGAGGTGATCACCAAATTCATACATATAGTCGCATCTCTTGAAGGCACAGGTCGTTCAAATATGAGTCGAATTTTGAATAAGGTTCAAAAGGCTCAAATGAACCTTTCCATGACTGGCACAGGCATGTTGTACACACAGATTAACTTTCTATAACCATTCGAGTATGGATGTCAATTATACAAGAGGTCCATTTCTTGAAGCTGTGGCAGGTCGGTTCCGAACATGTGAAGTTGTAATGTTGATAAAGGTCAAGTCAAAAGGCTGCAATGAATTTCCATGACTGCACTGGTGCTGTGTTGTAGCACACAATATACTTTCTATAGCTTCGAGGTGGATCACCAAATTCATACCAGAGGTCCGCATCTCGTTGAAGGTCCAGATCAAGTTCGAATATGAGTCGAATTTGAATAAGGGTCCAAAGGTCAATGAACTTTTCCATGACTGCACTGTGCATGGGAATAATTATAGCTTGATAGTATTAACAGCATTCTTAGTGTTATCTGATTTCCTAGGGATAAAGTAGGCCTATACCATTATTGCGTATATAAACTGTCAGAACCACAATTCACCCCCTAAACTGTTGACAGCCTCAGAAGTCATATAGCATAGTTTTGACATGCAGTCTCTTCATGACTGCGATATGCAGGCGAGACAACGCTTGGCGCTTGCCTTGTTTTTTTTTTTTACTGAAAGGGCTACCCTGCTTAAATAAAATGGAAATAAACAAAATAAATTTATTTTTTCGTTAGTTAGTTAGTTAGTTAGTTAGTTAGCTAGTTAGATATATATAGTTAGTAATCTATTTATTGAGGGGTTGCCTCATTGAACTGGGATGGATTTTTTTTGCGCAGCCGGTGGAGACTCATTGGTGGTAAGGGCGTGGCGGGGAACTAGAATGCATGGAAAGGAAGAACGAGAAGAGGGAGGGGAGGAAGGGTTTCGGTGACATTCAACATGACATTTATAACCCACGTTGCACAACTTTTGCGTGTCCGATTCTGCATTCTTGTTAAATAACATTCAGTTTCGGCCCCGCCCGGGGGGGGGGGTACTCAGATTTGGTTCCGACGGGGGTGTGCGGCTGAAGTCGAAAAACCCGACCCTTTTTTAAGGGTCATTTTTGCGGAAAATGGTACCTATTATTAAGGGTTTTATCAAGAAAAGTGGCGGGGCCAAACTTGAATGTTATTTAACAAGAATGCAGATCGGACACGCAAAAGTTGTGCAACGGTGGGTTATAAATGTCATGTTGAGGGAATGCGGTCAAACGACAACCCTTCCTCCCCTCCTCTTTCGTTCTTCCTCTTCCCATGCATTCTAGTCCCCCGCCACGCCCTTACACTCAATCGAGTTCCACGGCTTGGCAAAAAAAATCCATCCCAGTTTCAATGAGGCAACCCTCAATAAATAGATTACTAACTATATATATCTAACCTAGCTAACTAACTAAATAACTAACTAACTTAACTAACTAAACTAACCAACTACGAAAAAAAATAAATTTTATTTTGTTTATTCCATTTTTATTTAAGCAGGGGTAGCCCGTTTTCGAGTAAAAAAAAAAAACAAGGCAAGCGCCAGCGTGGTCTCGCCTTGATATATCGCTAGTCATGAAGAGACTGCATGTCAAAAACTATGCTATATGACTTCTGAGGCTGTCAGCAGTTTAGGGGGTGAATTGGATGGTTCTGGACAGTTTATATACGCCGAATAATGGTTATAGGCCTACTTTATCCCTAGGAAATCAGATACACTAGAATGCTGTTCAATACTATGAAGCTATAATTATTCCCATGCACAGTGCCAGTCATGGAAAGTTCATTGTGAACCTAATTGACTTTGACCTTATTCAAATTTGACTCATATTTTCGAAGACTTGATCTTCTGCCTTCAAAGAGATGGACCTCTGGTTATGCAATTTGCAGTGATCCCACCTCGAGCTATAGAAGTTATTGTGTTTGATACAACACAGCACAGTTGCCAGTCATGGAAATTCAATTGACCTTTGGACCTTGGACCTTTATAAATTCAACTCAATTCGAACCTGACCTGCACCTTCAAGAAATGACCTTGTATGAATGACAATTCCTACCTCGAAGTAGTAGAAATTTTGTGGTGTACAACACTAGCACTGCTTGGCCGAGGTCATGGAAAGTTCGAGTTCACCTTTGACGCTTATTCAAATTCGGACTCATATTTGAACTTGAACCTGGCTGGCCTTCAAGAGATGGACTCTGATTGGTACGAATTGTAATCACCTCGAACTATAGAAAGTTATTGTGTGTACAAACGCACGCCAGTGCCAGTCATGGAAAGTTCATTGAACCTTGACCGTACCGTTAATCAAGTTCAACTCACATTCGATTGACCTGCCAAAACCTTCAAGAGATGGACCTCTTGTATGAATTTTTTGGGACAAATTTCCTTTACCCTTCGGGGGAAGGCTATTAGAAAGTGTTATTGTGTGTTTTATACACATAAGACAGTGCCAGTCATTGGAAATCATTGACCTTCTGCTGTTTGACCTTATTCAAATTCGACTCATATTCGAGACTTTGACCTGTGCCCTTCAAGAGATGGGACCTATGGTATGAATTTTGGCATCCCTACCGCGTCGAAGTTATAGAAAGTATTGTGTGTAGCAACAGTAACGATCAGTTCATGGAAAGTTCACTTGACCTTTGACTTATGACCTTATTCAAATTCCGACTCATATTCGATACTTAACCTGTGCCTTCAAGAGGATGGACATGGTGATGAATTTGGTGATGCCACTCGAAGCCTATAGAAGTTATGCGTGTGTTGTACAACACAATTGGTTGAGCACGACGACGACGGACGGCGACGGCCTACGCCTACGCCTGACGCGACACCTGGAATGAGTGAATACCTATGTCTCGCTCCGCTACGCAGCGAGAGCAGAAAACTGCTGCTCCCAAGGGCCTGACGGCATAAAAAACCAAATTAGGTTCTACATTACATGAGTATAATATCGAGGCTACTCACACACACAAAACTTTAAAGGTTAGTGACATAACTGGAGCAGGCTGGAAAATACCTCAAGAAACCAAGATGGTTTTAAATATATAACAGGATGTGGATCTCCCAAGCTGGTAAGGGATTTATCTCTAAGTTTGTTTACTTAGAGGGAATCAAGCACGAACGTGAGTTAGTATGTAATGTCTCCTCGTGGGCACGATAAAAATTATACCGTAGAGGCTCACGACAGGCGCAGGTTGGCCTGCAACGAGGGATATTGACATTAGTTGTTTTAAAATGAGGTTCATCAGCCTTTTGACTGCCAAATTTTCACGGGAGAATCACTTGCATGTTTACTGATGTTAGAGTATTTTCAGCCAAACTGAAGCTATGCCCCAATCGATTGTAGAATTTACTTTTAAACTACGTACATAATACAAATACCTGATTCGACGAAATATAGATGATATTCATGATTAGGAATAAACAAAAAGTTGAACTAAAGTTATTCAAGTTTAATTGTATTCACGTCAAATTAAATCAGATCAATCAATCAATCACATCAATTAATCAATCAATCCACCAATCAATCAAATTCAATCAATGTCAGATCAGATCAATCAATCATCGAAATCAAGGCATTCAATTTCAACCTAGTCGGGAAAAATCAGACAAACTAATGGAAACTACGTGTTACTGAATTCATATGGAAGAAGTCACACTCAACCCTGCGAGGCCTGCGGTCCCCCCCCGCCCGCCCTTTCCGCACGCCCAACCCCCACAATTCCCGGACGTGTATCCGCTTCCCGAGAGGTCGGGGCATTGCGACGGACCTGGTGAAGAGTGTAATGACTGTCGTTAATCGATCGTGTACCGGGTGATACACTGAAATGGATCTAAGCGGGAGGCTTTACTGTTTGCTTATTATGTACGCATTGAACAAAGGCTATTTCGCCGTCTTAGATGACGTCATCCGTCTAGTATTGAAGGGAAATGCGAGTGATTTAACTAGCGAACCCTACCCCACAAACATGGCGGCTTTCATGAGCGTCCCAATTTTCTTTGGCAGGGTTAAAACAGCGGGCATTTGTTTGACGCTTTAACGTAGTTTGTAATATGCGATAGACTAATTGAAATTCAGATATTTTATTTAGATAGTCAACAAAGAGAGGCCAGATGATTAATTATACTTTGCCGTGACTTGTACGAGCCAACTTGTAATACTTACCTGAGCGTTTGAGATGTGTTACAGTTGAGTCACATCATGTTAATTTCGTGGTCATCGTCACAGCTTCTCTTCTTCTTCTTTCTCTCATATCGGAGATCAACGGTTGCCGCGCCACACTGTCCTGTACTGTAAGTATTAGTGGCTTGTCAATGTTGCGCTAGGCTCGGAACGAAAAGTATGGATTTTATAAAGACTAACTAAGTAATGTGCACGGTTGAGTATGTCTCGTGTTGTGTCAGGAGTCGGATATTATGGGAGGAGGAGAACTCGTTTCTGTGAAGAGGTGGATCTAGATTCTTGAGTAGAGAGTTCATGTTAGAGTTGGATTATTTACTGCTATTTTCTCATTGTTGGGTATTCGTGGTTGTCTATCGCTGCAGAGGGTGAGATGCAGGACAGGAGTAGGCGATAAGTGGGGGTGTCTTCTTCTGCAGTGTGGCCATAATTTGCAATACCTTCTCTGTAGTTTTCTTAAGTGATGTAAAGTCGCTTCTGTAGTGTAGAGCGAATGTCTGGGTTGAAAGTTGAGCTCTGTATGACCACTTTGCTTGCCGAACGGTATTGCGGTGGGTGGATGCGGAGTGGATCACAGCTTGTGCTGGTGGAAGGGGCTGGTTGTTTTTCCGGAAGGAACGTCGTTGATTTTTCCGAATTACTAGCTCGCAACTATAGTTGTTTGGGTTCCGGTGGGACTTGATCTTCTTGATTAGTCGGTTTTCCATGATTGGTTATGGGGTATTTTTCTTGTATAAGAGTATTGGAGCGTCTGGTAAGTGTGTACTGAGAGAGGGAGTTGTTGCCACGGATTTGTGTGTTGGATGTCTGAAGAAAGTTTGCTGTAGGTAAGGTTCGGAATTCGAAACCTGTCTCTCGGGAGAGGCAAATCAGGCTGTCCGAGGTAGCAGCAATTTTTCTTGTTGATAATGTGGGTTTGTTAGAGGGTGGCCTTAGGCTTGTATTGGCTTCTGGTCGCGCGCAATAATTGCCAATTCCATTGCGTGAGATACGCTAAATTAAGAGGTGCGCTGTATCGCCGGAAGCATGCTCTGATGTATGATGGGGACGCGCACTGTCCGCCTAGTATAATTCGATCTGTAGTACAAGCGTGGATTATAACAGTGGTATCTCAACATGGTGTACTTGTTGAATTTGGTTGATTTTTTTGACATCATCTGGCCATTGAGTTTAATGAATGGGCTGTTGCCATTACAGCATGGCGTCTGGGATGCAATATTGTACTTCCAGAGTCGCATACATGTGACCGAGCAGGGTTTACACATCCCCGTTCAGTGAGACGGACCCACGTCCATCATGGCATACAGTGTCTTGTAGACCCTTTAGAGATATGTCATTGCGGTAGGATTGTGTTAAGGTGTTTGAGGCTCTTGACAATTCCAAGGTTGAGGGTGCTGAGTGGTGAGTTGAATGTTTTCTGCTCACAATGTTCCAATTTTGAGTTGGGGGGACGGTTCATTAGAGCTGTCTGTTCTGTTTGAAGACAAAAGATGGCACTTTTTGGCCCTTCAAGAGTGAGTGTGGGTCTATTAAAAGTAGCGCCTTTCAAGATTTTGTGGTGCTGTTTTCTAAAGTGTTATGAGCGTGACCCATCCTCTGGAGTTCTACAGTGAGATGTACAGTATGAGGTGCGCAGTTGTCAATCGCCAAGGCAAGGACTGCCAGAGTATCGTTCCATGAGGATTGACACCCAGATCCTGTACTTTACGTAAGGCGTTATATATTTTTAAGGCAGGCCTCTCGATTTATGAGGGGTGATGAGTACAAAGGTCGGAGGACAGATACACTGCCTGTGTCGCACTCCTTGGGTTAATGTTTTATTGGATTGGATGGTCTTTTGCAGGTCCCAAAGGACTTGAATTTATGATGTCTTTCGGTTTAGGGCTAATCTTTTGGATTGCCATTGAGTTGATAGATTAGGTCACACCTTTTGTTCGTAAGTCTTGTGTTCAGAGCCTTTATGCTTTTTATACACAGGT
>JZLH01S0486796.1:14742-25478 GCA_001188425.1 Eucidaris tribuloides
AGATTCCACAGTACTGTACCCTGGCCAACTCCAATTTGGCGCATAACCATGATAAAATAACACCACTTTCCCATGCATCAGACAATAAAATGTTGACTGATAAAAATGTGGAGCGCGTAGGGGCCAAAAGCTCGGCAACTACACGAAATCACAGAAAAGGCCAGAAAACCTACCCATACACTCATTTTTCGTGGGGTTTTTCATGTTTTCAAAAGGTTTGATATTTATTATTATTTGAATGTGTGAGTTTCAACTTTGGACGCCGATTAACTAATCGCCTAACCCTAACCCAATCTATATCCACTATGAAATTTTCGAACTTGTTTGAATGCAGGCAAACCCGGTTGCTAATTTACTTTTAGGACTTACAGCGCTCCCGGTCTGAATTTTGATTCATTGCGTGAAACGTCAAAACGCCAGTTGTTTAACTCGTCTTGGACGCGGCTAGTCTAAAAAATCTTTTCAGTCGTTTTTTTTTCGTTACTTTTTTTGCGTTTTATTATCAGGAATTTTTAAAGCTAAGAATGTGGAGATTTTGAATAAAAAAATAGCGAAAACGCTTTTTTTGGCGACATTTTGCCCTTCCTATCCGCCGCGTACTGGCCAGACTTAATTCATATTTCCATATATGGTATTTTAAGCTTGACTCAAATAATGTTACAATATCGTAATTAAACCAAAAAACAAAAAAAAAACTTGCAGCCCATGGATCAGTAACTAGAATGGCATACGTACTGATAAACTTTCGTTTATTTTTGTTTGTATACATCGGCCAACATCCTGACGATTAAATAGATTGGTAATATATATAATATAACAATTATGTAGATTAATATAACCAATATGATTATATAATTAATTATAACTTATATTAATACATAAATAATCATATGCATTATGAATTATATATTATCTATATATAGTATAGCATATATATAGCGCCTATTAGGCCTATTCTCTGATGTTTGACTGCAATTTATTTTGTCGTTTCAGTCGGTTTGTTGAATGATAAACACATCCGTTATATCACCATACGAAGTGAAAAGCGTCATTTTCAAGATATATCCTTACCTTTGTGTCGAGGTGCTCTGAATTGGCCAACACTCGAAGAAATGGAGACTTGGGTTCAAGGAATATGAATAGTGCTGGTTTTGAATGTATTTTTGAAGATAATATGATGATATATATTGTAGGTGTGTTAATTTCAGATGATAAGACAGGATTAGCAGCGCGTCCCTATTGAGACCGATTAGGAGTTTCATGCAAAACGATCAGATTCGCCCGACGAGGTTGTTATCTGCTGTCTATGATCTAACGTTCTTTGCCTTGGTGGGCACTTCTCGAGGTCTGAACCACGAACGTGTAGAAGCGACTGTGGAAAGTGAGTAGTACCGCGTGCCCTTGCCGAAAGTATTGCAATACAGTTGTTCAGTATATAATGTAAACCCCTCTCAGTTAGCAGTGCACAGAATAAGTTTAAACTAAAAATCAACAGTTTATCCCTCAACTAAACTACAGTATTTAGAAAGCCCACTTAATCTTTGCGAATAGCTCGTCGATAATTTCGAAAGCGTCTCACTTCAGCTGGTTTTTAATACGCTAGGCTCTTATGTAACAGCTTGGTGCTTTTCTCATGCCATTCCAAAGTGTTGATAAAGAAAGCATATCACAGACATACTATACGCTTATTCCATGCTTTACTTCGAGTAATATCTCACGTACGTTCTATTTACTTTTTGATATGAAAACTAATCAAAGTTCTGTGTCCAGTGGTCGTGTTTGCTTCACAGAGGTATTTCCACTTATGGTTTTCCTTCCATATTGCTCCAGCGTTGTTAACTTTATTATTCTCCCTGCACGACTCCGGCACTTCACCTGATTTCCATTCCAGGTTGCATGCATATGAATGTAGCATTGCAAACTTGGAATGCGGCTGAAAAATGCAATGCTGGCTTACATAATAAACTGCCCTAAGTTATTCGACAACAATGAAAGCAAGAGACCTCAAATTAAATTATTCACAATAGTCTAGAAATAAATGAAATTGCAGTTCTTTCCAAATCTGACACTCAATAATATCGTTCAAAGTTTGGATTTAATATTTAGCAGATTTGAGTCTCATGTATGGTGACATTTTTTGGGGCACGGTGACACCGCTGGGTATAAACCTCAGCAGGCACGTGGGTAGCATTACGGAGAATACAGGATCCATGTTCGGTGCTAGGGCCTGCGCAAAGGGATGGCGTTGGCAAGTTTGCCAATAATGGTTAGCAACTTGACTCCAAGGTCATTTATTTCGGCCTTTAAACTCAAATAGGGTTATTGCGCTGTTGTTTCGTCAATTTGATGCATAGGTAGCAATCACTCAAGTAGGGTTTCACGCGCGCAGCCGCATGGACTTTCACATATTTACGTCCCGGCTCATCCCTTTATAGGTGTAATGTTATCTGTGTCGTGGTCATTTATGAGTAGTCGTATTATACATTGAGGCTAGTAGCTATGTATAACTTCGTGTTCATTGGCTTAGTGTTCCAGCACAGCACGCAATTTTTGTTCTTGGGGTAAACCTGGATGGATGTATATTTGTGCAATTTCTTTTTAGTTACGTTTAACAGTGTTGTATTGTTATGTGTTGTAAAAGTCGTTGACGTTGCCAGAGACTGCAACATATTCGAAATTTCCAATTATATATTGGTACAATTAAATAAATTTAATTCAACTTCAATGAACTTCGAAGTTACCTGTCCTATGCCTTGCGGAAGTTACTGATGTGCATTTGAGTAGTTTAAAACTTGCGGCTACATCATTGTTAATGTGGAGCTTCAATTGGATAAAAAGGTCAAACTTGTGATATTCTAGGAGCCACATAGTAGTTTGCTAATATGGAACATAATAAAACACCTAGAATACAGTCATGTTTTTACGAAAGTTATGCCTGATCTTTCTATGCTGGCATTGGTACTAGTGCTTAATGACGTAAACAAGTTGCCACTGAGGTGTCTAGTACAAAGATAGGCTAGATCTGCACACAGTAATCTACCGGGAGGAAATGGGCATGAGTATGAGCTGAATCTGGGCGCGAGAGCTATGCCCATTAGTACTTCGATAGAATTTTCAATTTTTTAAAGCACCAAATCATTTTTGAACTTACAATTTTTTCATATGGCTTCATTTTTAGACCCTTATCAGAAGACACTTCGAACATTGGCAGGATCTTATGGGGATTCACATTTTAAACTGTCTGTAGTCTAGTGTTGGTGTGATTTATCAGGGCGTCGATCCCTGTTTCCGGAGCTGGGGGGTGGAGCAAAACGGTTTTGAAAAAAAAAAAAAATGTCCAAAATTTTAGGCAGCGCCCGGCGCGGTTCAAACTTGTAGCACAGAAATGTGAAAATTTGACCAATTTGAGTTATGTTAATAGGGTTTATTTTCTATGCCCATGTAATGGTCTGTATAGTGCGTTTCAATGCTTTTTAAAACATGCATTTGGGCCATATTATGGTAAAATTGTTCAATGTGTAGTTCTGGAGATTATATGGGGGGTGAGAAGGGGCAAATCAATGGATCTTGTGCTCCTCGCCTCGCCGCCTCGCCGTTGTGTGTTATTTTGCACCTGCCGGTGGCGGGCCGGATCGCGCCCCCTCGCACGCCGCCCTCCGTTCCTTCGAGTGGTCAGTGGCCCTTCTGCAGATCGTGTGGGTCTGATTGTGTATTTGCTCGTGTGTGGCTTTGATGTGTTTAGGTGACTCGTAAGTACTCCTACAAAACCTCTACTTTACCTTATTCTATCGAATGTTCTTCGATTTATTTTCCAAACGCATTAAAGTACAAATGTTTTGACGTTTTCTATGCTTGATTTTGCAGGTAGCGATACTCATTCCGCCTAGCCGAGACAGACAGTTTCATTTGCCGATTATTACGAAACCCTTATTTCCTCTCGCTATTAACAGCGCAGTAGCGTCAATTGTGAGCTTTTGCGGATATTCGTCAAGTTGAATCACGGTATTATCATTAAGGTATCAGAACCAAATGCACACTGGCTCGTATATGATGCGGGGTCTTTGAGGGCTCTTCAGGTGTGCGTTGACCCCCAAAATGAAAAATTATATCATGGGGTCAGTGAGAGTCTGGTATATGATACATATAAAGTGGTTGCTTTTTTATTCATTCATGAATTCTAGGCATATTTCATACAATTCTGGTTTTTACTCACATTCATATCTCTCTCTCACTGTTACTACTCTCATTGTTATTACAGTTGAAAGCGTTGAAACAATTAATTGTTCGTGTAATCCCATCTTTGTAGTCCTTTACAGTGACTCCCTGAGAGCATGTAAACATTGATTACAGAGAGCGCCTACACACCACTGTTTTCTTTGCTCTTTTTTAAATACACACAAATTTAAATGCTCTAATCAAGCTGATTGTGTCTAAGTGTAATATTTCAACTCCATAATGCACACACACACATAAAACGACAGACCATGCACATTGATGCACATTTGATACCTTATTCGATTTTAGTTAACTCGTTTCTGGAACCCCCCCCCCCAAAAAAAAAGAATGCTCATTTACGCCACTTATGAACATACATGTTGCTTATATTTTGATTGCTTTTTGCTGGTTCTCAAGTGTCAGCCTCTATTTCTTCTTCAAACCAATGCGGTCCGGAGATGTGTTGTGTGGGAGGGGTAATGTAAAAAGTCCCAGCCGAGCGAGGGTGGAAAGTCTGTAAGTGGATTGGTGAAAATGTATACAAAATAAATAAAAATGAAAATAAAAAAATAAACGTCATGATAACAATGCGTAAAAACCCTGATTTTCTGTATTTTAACAAATTTCAGGCGCAACTGCTATTACCGCCTAGCCCCTGGCTTGTCCTCGATTCAAACCATATTGTTCGCCACATTTTTAAATTCATAAACGCGAATCCCTAGTAAAAAAAAATAAACCATGGTTTTACCATGGTAATTATATGGCAAAATCATGGTAATGCCACGGTTTACCATGGATTTCGGCAAATTTATCATGGTACTGTCATGGTACTACCATGGTACTACTGCCATGGTTCCATGGTAAATTTGTCATGGTATTACCATGGTTTATTATGGTTTTACTAGATTATTACCATGGTAAAACCATGGTTTATTTTTAGAAGGGATTACCTGTTTTCATTACTACATTTATCTAATGGACATGCATAAAAACATGCGTCTGTTCATGTTTTTTGTAACCCTCGCTAGTGACAATACTGAAGGATGCGCTCGAATACACAAATTCACTATTATTATTTTCTTCACATTATTATCATTATTATCATCATCATTATCATCACCATTATCATTATCATCATCATCATCTTTATCTCATTATTATTTATATTATTACTGCACCAACGCGTTTTTGTCCTTGTATTGTACACCAGATAAATGACGTACTATTCAACAGGGCCATGTTACTCAACATAGGATACAAGGAGTCCTTGAAATTCAACCAATGGGATTGCTTTATCATGCATGACGTCGATCGCTTACCGACCAATGATGTCAACTACTACGGTTGCGACGACATGCCCAAGCAATATTTAATGAACTCCAACCATCCAGATGGGTCGCCACTGTAAGTACAAAAATTACAAGCCCAGCAGTCCTTTTGTATACCCTTGCTGAAAAGAACACGATGTCAGACAGTTTGAAACACAATGTGAAACACAATGTGAACACATTTACAGCAGTTAAAGGTCAAGTTGGTGTTTTACAGTCTTGGTGTTACTTGGTGTAATATCACTAGGTGTGCTAACACCATTTGGGGCTATGCCTGCTGGAAAGAACACAGTGTCCCACAGTGTGAAATTCGATGTTTTAACATTGTGAATCATCAATTCACAGTGTGGAACACAGCATCACTATGTGAACACTTTATGAGAAACCTCACCACAGTGTGAGATCACCTTCACACTTAAATTCGGGTGTTTCCACATAGCCGACTATGTGAATACACTGTGGACACACTGTGGGACACTGTGTTTTTTTCCAGCTCGGACAATTTGAAAAAGACAAGGAAAGGAGATTTTGTCCATTCGTTTCTCTACGTACATTCTAAAAAAGAATTAAATTGATTGGATTTTTAAAACTGGAACATTGTTTGGTTAAAGGATTTTAATACGTCGGTTTTGGTGGAAAATTGATGAAGCACTTTTTAAGGTAAATTATGTCATTGGAGGTAGTCCTCAACTTGTGGTAAAACTATTCTAGAATCAAATAAACTATGCAAGAATTCTACTGAGAAAGTTTGGTAGTCAAAGGTTGACACAGTTTAAAATAACTTCCATCAGTATGCCTTGTAACAGACAAATCTTTTGTGTGGACATCAAGAGGGACAAACTGTTGGTGTGTTCTTGCTTGATTCATCGCAAGTAAACAAACTCAAGATAAATTCTTCCGGCCAGGAGTTCCACTCCAGTTGGTATATCTTTTGTATGTCTTTCAACCAGTTTGTTTCCAAAGGCATTCTTTTTATTTCTCCCAATTTTGTCACCGCCCTTTAAAGATTGTGTTCATAATTTGTACACCCCAAAATCAACTTGTCAACCAAGCTCAGCTAAAATCATTTATAATCTAAAGAATCACATACAGCTTTAGGACTGAAATATCACATTTCCTGAAGTTAAGCGTTAAAAACTTCAAACAAAATGCTCGCGACGTATCGTTAAATTCAGTGAGCGACGCGTGAATTTAATTGTAAACTGCCGTTAATCTAGTCTTATTGCTACACCTGATTCGTGCATCATCTGGTGAAAACTAAATACCTGCTAATCAAAGCTTGTGAGATTGAAAACTCGCACTAGTGCCGTTGAACGACTGTCAAGCAGTCCTTGGTACGGTTGGACTCAACCAAAGTGAACATTAGTAGGTGAAAGCTACATCCAGTGTCTGAAACCTAGACTACCACTGCAAAATACAACTGCAACGGCCCAGTTTAAAATGCTTTATCGTTTATATTTCAAAACGTTAACATATGAACCACAAATTTTGAATACTGCATCTTTATGTACCTATATATATCTTTAGCCGGATCAAATCTGAGCAAAAACAGTTTGGTGTGCAAATAGAAAACACAGTCTAGAAAAGTTCGTCATTATTTTGTTTCCATCTACAGTGTTCCATACGAGAACTATTTCGGTGGTGTATCGGGGATCAGTCGACTCCAGTTTGAAAAGATCAACGGATATTCTAACAAGTTCTGGGGCTGGGGATCTGAAGATGACGACTTGTTTCACAGGCTCACCAACTTCGATTTCGAAATCACCAACGCGCCAGTCAACCTGAGTCATTATGTACAGATCACGCATCACCACCAACATGCTCCCATGTCCTGGAAAAGGTTGGTATACACGTTTCAGGACAACTTCCTCGGAGGACAATTCCTCCCAGGGTGAATTCCACCTGACAACCCTATAAACTAAGGACGTAGGCTTGTTTGGGAGTGGGGACTGGGGGGGGGTGCACATCTTGGGAAGGTGGAACAAGGAGGCACGCATCTTGGGCAGGTGGAACAGGGAGGTGAAACTGGGAGTTGCACATCTTGGGGAGGTAGAACAGTAAGTTGCACATCTTGGGGAAGTGGATCCGACGTGCACATCTTGGGGAGGTGCAAAGTGAAGTTACACATCTTGGGGAGGTGGAACGGGGAGGTGCACATCTTGGGGAGGTGGAACAGGGAGGTGAAACTGGGAGTTGCACATCTTCGGGAGGTAGAACAGGAAGTTGCACTTCTTGGGGAAGTGGATCCGAGGTGCACATCTTGGGGAGGTGCAACGTGAAGTTGCACATCTTGGGGAGGTGAAACGGGGAGGTGCTAATCTTGCGGAGGTGAAACGGGGAGGTACAAATCTTGGGTCTTGGGGAAGTGCAACGGGGAGGTGCACATCTTGGAGAGGTGGATTAGGGAGGTGTAACGGGGAGGTGTACATCTTGGAGAGTGGAATAGAGAGGTGTACATCTTGAGGAGGTAGAATGGGGAGGTGCACATCTTCGGGAAGTGGAACTGGGAGGTGCACATCTTGGGGAGGTGGAATGGAGAGGTGTAAATCTTGGAGAGGTGGAACGGGCAGGTGGAATGGGCAGGTATACATCTTGGAGAGGTGCAACGTGAAGTTGCACATTTTTGTGAGGTGAAACGGGGAGGTGCACATCTTAGGGAGATGTAACGGGGAGGTGCACATCTTGGAGAGGTGGAACGGGGAGGTGCACATCTTGGAGAGGTGGAACGGGGAGGTGCACATCTTGGAGAGGTGGAACGGGGAGGTGCACATCTTGGAGAGGTGGAACGGGGAGGTGAACATCTTGGAGAGGTGGAACGGGGAGGTTGCACATCTTGGAGAGGTGGAACGGGGAGGTGCACATCTTGGAGAGGAGGAACGGGGAGGTGCACATCTTGAGGAAGTGGAACGGGGAATTAAACATCTTGGGGAGGTGGAACGGGGAGGTGCACATCTTGGAGAGGTAGAATGGGGAGGTGCACATCTTGGGGAGGTTAATTCCCGCAGAGAAGTCACGTCAGCCTATTCGTTTTGCGTCTACCTGCGAACAGACAGTAGGGGGTAATCTGGTGTCAGAAGTTCATTGTACAGTGTTGGATTTACACCTATGCTGTTAAAATTTAACCCACGCTTGGTATCTATTAAAGACAATCGGTGTTAAATTCAACACCAGTTCCCGTCGTGTTGAAAGCGTTAACACTTATATCGTTGGTTGCAGGTCTAACCCGTGCTATCTATTTATGCTTCCCTATACAGACCCTTTCTTCGGTGGACCTTCTGGCTAAGACTGGGAAAAGATGGGCTTAACACCCTGGAGTATCCAGCCCCACGCATTACCTTCCATAACCTCTACACTCATATCGGTGTAGATATACGGTAACTAGTGTGGTACTCTTTACTGAACTCTCAAGTACCACTGTGACAAACCTCCAGAGAATTTACCCTTAATATATAATGTGTGTCCAGTGTTCATGTTCTTCGTCGCGAAATATGGCAGAGTCCAAACACGTTCAAGCACGCTCAAATTCCAGACCAAAATTGTGTACAAAAATATTGACCAGTGAATGAAGAATGAACGGTAATCGTATATCTAGTGTCCCAAGATGCGAGTGACAGCGCGTGTGCAGCGTCAAATGATGAAGAGGCAACTGAAGGAGGCTGTGACGTCAACAACAAAAAATAAGAAAAACAATCACTGTGCAGTAGCTATACTGTACGCACGCGTTACTCGAACGGTAGACTAGCGTCAAGAACGTCAAATAGGCGCTCGACGAGAGTCGATGAAACTTGATCAACACGTCGTACACTCAAAATCTTGAACATGTTCAAAATATAAAAAAAATCTGGCAGCAGCGTTCTTCAACGACCTCCGACGATTCTTAGACGAACAGCTAATTAATACGAATGTCTAACGTGTTACCTACGACTGACAACGGGCGCGAACGACACACGTTGGATCTACACGCTGATATCTGATTGGGCCTTTTTCCTTTGACGCCATGTACGTTGAGCATTTGTTATGGCAACCGATGGGGTGGACGTGTTATGAACGAGCGGTGAACGATCAAGGAACGAACAACCAACGTGTGGGACGTTCAAACAGCGAATACTCAAAGAATACATAGCATACTGGTAAGTACGTCACCCCAAGCACAAAGTTTTGAACATGTCCAAATTAAAGGGAAAAAATTGAAAAAATGGGCGATATATGTAACAAAAATGCATTGAAAACAGATAGGTTTTAAGATTCTTTTTGAAAACGTCAAGTCTTGGGTGTTCTCTAATTTTGAGTGGGAGATTATTCCAAAATTTGGCGGTTTGAACATTAAACCGTTTGTCACCGATTGATAAAGAACTTCGTGGAATGATTAGTAAACTTCTGACGTTGAACGTAGTGTACGTATTGCTAACGACTGATAACGTATGGGAAATTTTCGAACACGTCAGGCACACGTTGGCTCTACACGCCAATATGAGACGAGCCTTTAAATACAAACTATGTCAGATAGTCAATATTGCGAGAATTCATCTATTTATTCTAAATATATTAAATTAAAATCTCGAGGAGGAATAACATTACATTAATACAATCCTGTTTGGGTGGCAGAAATTGAGAACGTTATTACCTAGGAATCGTCTAGCCTCACGTTTTTTAATAATATTATTGTGCATTGCAATATATATTGTAAGCCATGAGCACTGTTCATGTACTCATTTAAAATAATGTACACATAACATATGTTCACTTTAAATCTTTATTGCACTCTTACGAAATTATTGTTGGACAAAAATAATATTGTTGTAATGTTTCCAAAACAGCATCGTTGTCGTGTTTCCATCGGAATAGTATGAAGTTGTCAACTATTTCACGAACTTTCTGTGATAAAAATGATATGCATTGTTTTTACGCGTTGTCAGTTTCACAAAGTTATTTAATAAATAGATTTATCTGATATGTATTTTACATGTAAACCTTTTAAAACTGAAATATTATAAACATTTATCTCAAGCAGTACTGTAGTTTTTTATACATATATATATTTACTACGTAATATTTGTAAGAGATGGTGCTTAATAAGGTTTGACAGCGTAAAGTAAATATATGTTTATGCCAACTATTCATTGTGATTATCGCCTTGTTAGTATATTAGTTATGACTTTGCCTAACTGAAATTCTGACTCATTTTGTGCGCGC
>JZLH01S0486807.1:8778-30336 GCA_001188425.1 Eucidaris tribuloides
CTTTCTTATATGACAACAGAATTATATGTGAAAATCGATGCGGTGGAGAGAGAAAGAAGTAATAGTGCCTTAAGTTTGTAAGAAAGGTGAATTAGTGATTCATTAATTCGTTCGATTTCTATTTATGTATCCTAGACATGTGATTAAAATATGAATTTATATTAATATAATTATATCAGACTTGAATGTTGTGTATTAACTTTTTGAGAACTTGTTCCTCTCTGAATGATGCGATGTGAAAAATGATCACAGGTGTTGTGTTGTGATGTCGCCCAGATTTGACATACCTTCAAGTGACTGCCCTTGAAGTGAGACAAAATAATATGCCACTGAAGCTAATGAAAAGGGAACAGTTTGGTGAAATAATATATAAGTTAATCGCCATACTCTTCGTTAATCTCTTTTTTCTCAGACTTGATTATAATGAATAACAAATGTTATTTTGATATTTACAACACGTGTGATATGTTGTGTAAGGAAATTTATGCTATGTATATGAGGTATGTTTGTTTTTTGCTTGTTATACGAACGCGTGCTTTGTGCGCGCGCTGCACGTGACGTGGTACTGAGTCGGTGTTGCGTGTGTTTTGTATGTGTGCAGCGGTGTGGTGTGTGCATGTGTGTGTGTGTGTGTGTATTGTGATGTGTGGTGTATGTGTGAGTCGTGTGTGTGTGTTGTGTTGGTGTGTGTGTGTTGTGTGGCTGTGTGTGTGTGTGTGTGTGTGGGTGGTGTGTTGTGTGTGTGTCGTGTTGTGATGTGTGTGTGTGAGAATGTAGGATTTATGACAGGTAAAGTCGCGTGGCGTCTCTGATTACAATATGCATGCATTTTTTCACTACGCGGACGAGCTGTTGGTCCTATACACCATCTTCCTACAGAACAATGTTTGATTCAAGATTTATGCCATTTATTACCTTGTTTTTACTTTTAGTTAGAATACAATGTCTGCATTTTACTGGACTGAGATTTGAGGAATTTATTGGGTAAATTTTTAGCATTGGAATGAATGTTTGACCGTATTGCAATAGGGCTTCCTTGCCTGTGCTGCTTCGGCGGAGCAAAGGGTAAAGGACCTTTCTCTTCAAAGTGAGGGTCTTAGCGAAAATAGTTTGTTGCTTAACAGGTTGTAAATTGAAAATAAAAAATAAAAAACGAA
This sequence comes from Eucidaris tribuloides, assembly GCA_001188425.1. NCBI lineage: Eukaryota > Metazoa > Echinodermata > Echinoidea > Cidaroida > Cidaridae > Eucidaris > Eucidaris tribuloides. The sequence continues at coordinate 9,936 of JZLH01S0486807.1, forward strand.
ATGATTTGTATTTGGTGCACGATATAACATTGACATATAAAACAAGGTGGAAGACAACAAAACTTACTATTAACATTAACATTAAACTTACTATAAAAAAAATACTACAAACACAACTTTCATTTTTTCTCTGGCGCGCTTTGCGCCAAATCTACACTGCAATTTGGCTCGGCCGAGCGCGCAGAATATCTTTGACATTAACTTACTTTTGCCACCCCAATCCGAAAACTGGATCGACGTCTCCTGATGTGACCAGCGTTAACTGTGCGATCGTATCATACAGTAGCGACAAGAGATTGAGAGAGTGACTTCTAACTAATGGTTTTAAAATGGTGGCTTACATGCATTAGTAATCACTGTTTCCACAACAATGACATGTCAACAAATTCCTTCTTTGTTTCCCTTTTCAGCGTGAATCCATGTGTATTCATATGACTCTCTGGTAAAGCCCCATTCCACCCTCTGCCGTAAACTCTTAATATACTTTTATTTGCCCACTTATATAAGAGGTCGACGGTCCCACCGTGTGATTATCCTTCTGTTTTATCAAAGTTTATTAGGCCAGGATGTTGCCGAGAAACGGGCATCATCGGTCTAGAGAGTTTTGATTGTTCAAATTAGTTATACCTATATGGGCCAGAGTGCCAGTTTTTCCGACTCCATCAACGCAACTTACACCGCTGAATTCGGACGAGAACACGCAAAATTTGATTCAATTCATTTTATTGCTGGTAGCACCATACGCTAGCGGCGGGGGGTGTTGGGGTGTTCAAAACACCCCTTTTGCCGAAGGTGGGTGTTAAACACCCCTAAACCATCCCCCCTTTTTCCCGGGAAATCTACCCCCCTTTTTTCACGATATCAGTCCCCCTTTTTATGAAAAAGTGGGTGTCTAAAAAGAGATAATAATTGATTTTTTTAGTAGATTTTGAACGGAAAAATTTTGCATAACACCCCCCCCCCCCCTGGTGATTTAGTTTTTCTTGTTACTCTTGCGTGACTTGGAAAAAACTGTGGACCTGTGGATTTGTGATAAAAAAATTCGTCCCCTCCGCCCCCCCCCCCCCCCACTATTGTGTTTGTCGGCCGACTTGCTTGACGCGTGAAAAATTTTGGACCTTGGATTTGTGGCGAACAAATTGTTCGTCACTCCCCCCCCCCCCCCCACTATTTGTGTTTTTTCGGCGACCTGACGTGACGGATAAAATTTTGGACTTGGAATTGGGGAAAAAATTTTGTTGTCAGTACCCCCCCCCCCCCCCCACTAGTTGTGGTTTCGGCCGACTACGTGACCGGCAAAATGTTTAGGCCTTCGATTGGAAGGAAAAAAAATTTCGTCACTACCTCCCAACCCCCCCACCCCCCCCCCCCTCACTATTTTTTGGGTGCGACTGACTCTGACCGGGGAAAAATTTAGGGACCTTGATTCTCGGAAAAATTTTTTCGTCCCTACCTACTCCCCCCCTCCCCTAGTCTGACCCAACACGCAAGTGTTTTCGGCGACTGACGTGCACCGGAAAAATTTTTGGACTTGATTTCGGAAAAAAAAAATTCGTCACTGAAACTCCCCCCCCCCCCGCCCCCCCCACTATTCGTGCTTTCGAGCGATTGCCGCGTACCTGGAAAGCGGAATCGCTTTTGGCCGCGGGAAAACCCCCTTGGAAAAATCCTCCTGTCGTACGCCTATGGGTAGCTAACCCGCAGATGATGCGTTTAGAAATATACGTTGCTAAACTTTGACAACCTCTGCCGCGCCCGAAAATTTGGTGCCGCGGTAGTTTGCGTGTACATAGCTTAGATTTTGCAAGCGTGAAGTACCGTCTCCCTACTCCAGAAGTATTGCCAAGCATACAATATAACGCAGACATTTTACGTGAAGGCGTCTTTCTAAAATGATGTCCTAACTCCGTTTATCATTTGATCAATTACAATTTTTTATAATAAATCAATGAATATTACTTTCTCGTTCCTCTCCAAAGCGCGAGAGATTATCAAATGCAATAGCGCGCCCACGAGAGGGGATGGACATAAATTTTAATCCTGTTTTTTGCTCCCCTGTAGGGTAGGGTGTTAATTTAACACGTAGCATTCGTAATTCGCGTTTAGATTACCAATAAAACGGTTTTAATTGGTTTGGAAGACATTCTTCGCAGCAATCAAAGAAATGCTCTATATCCTCTGAAGAGGTCTCAGAAAGAAGACCTAGCCCGCTCGAAGACTGAAAGTGCCTCCTATCTTCATAAGAGCGATGTCGGTAAGGAGGCAACGCACCATATCTAAAACCAGACCTCTTCAGACATAATTCTCTCACTCTTTTTATCTAAAGCAGTTACATATGTAAACAATCTTAAAATTTACTGCATTTAAAACTTCTTCGGTACACTGGATATAATGATGTAAAAAAAGCCATCATCTCTTTATGCAGTAGCCCTTATCCTCCTTGTCACTGCGTCTATGAAATAAGGAGGTCACTTTCGTCTTCGAGGGGTGCTGTCTTCTTTCTGAAGACCCTTCAGAGGAGCCACATTGATATTTTTGTTTGCTGGAAGTTTTCCAAACCATCAAATACCGCTTCATTGCGTAATTATGAAACCGATTACTATGCTAGTGTGAACTAACACCCACCCTATAGGGGCAGGTCGAAAAAAGTGTTGAAATTGTTATGTTCCATCCCTCTGTCGGGCGGCCTCTGCCCTTTAGATATCTCCGTCTTGGAATAGAACTGAGAAGTAATTCATTGATTTCTTTTCAAAAGTTGTAATTTTCTCAATAATAAACGGAGTTAGGACATCATTTTAGAAAGATCCCCTTCAACGTAAAATGTAAGCGTTAATGTTTGTTGCATAGACTTTTGAGTAGGGAGGGTACATTACGAGCGTGCGCTACTTTGCGGGCACCTTTGTGACACCCTATTCTACTATGAAAGGTATGCGTATTGTAAAATTCCAAAAAAAAAAAAAAATAATCCCAAACCAACAAACATATCAAACAAACAAACAAACAAACAAACAAAACAAACAAACATAAAAGCAAACAAACACAAACAACAACAAAAAACAAAACAACACACACACCAAAAACGCCCACAGATGTTGGTTTTGGCGTTAAAACGTCCAAACTGGCCAAAACGATGGTGACGTTTCCTGCTTCGTGGATTCGCACATGACTGATGTCTGCTAAACTGATATAAAATTGTTAAGCCATTATTTTCACACTTGCGCTATATACGAACGAACTATATCAACGCGATTACGTATTTAATTGTGTGCGTCATTCGTTATGTTAAATGGCTTTTATAACTTCACAAGAATACGAATTCAATTATAATTGGGTTTACTGTAAAACTATATATCAAGAGATAGCCAATTATTGACAAAAGATGACCAGTGCTTGTATGTATTTGGAGAGAATCATCCCTGTACACATTTATTAAGTGATCTTAGTGTGCGTGTGGTGGTGGAACGTGAACGTCAGGGTCAATGACCTCTAATTTGGACCCCCAATTCTATGTATGCAGTTTTTCTGCATAATATTTCTGAACATATATTTGAATTTTTTACGTCAGTGGTGTCTAATGAAAGATATTAAAAATATCATTCCAACGATACCATTGCTGGATGAGATTGATTATGTTAAATAGTCCTCATTTTTGGCTAAAAAATTCAAATTTTCGACATTTTTCGGATTTTTGTACAAATTGGGCCTACATAAATACAATACGTTATATAAACGGATTTGCGTTTTTATCGATTTACACCTCAAAACTTCGCCATTGGAATATTATACTAAAAGATGACCAATAAGATAGTCGGCACGGTCAAGCCGTAACTGCGCAAGGTCATTGAAGTTCATGACCGCCTAAATTTACAATAATTTCCCCTTATATGGGTTTTTCCTATAATAATATCTAAACAGATCATTAGTTTTCACATAATGGCGTTCAAATGAAAGATTATCACTAATATCAATCCAATGGTATCCATTGTGAGTCAAATTTGAAATTTAAAGCACTCATTTGTGCGTCAAACCCTCAAATTTTAATACTTTTTCAGATTATAGTCCACAATATGGCAGCGAAATTCAAGTGAAAAATTACACACTGTCATTGACAAGTTTTGTCATGACGATTCACCACTCAAGACTATCCCCAGTATACACTAAAGTAATGACAAAAAGTATGTCAGCGGTCACGTCTCCCACAGTCGCTGAAGTTCATGACCCTAAAATCCTATAATTCCTTCCTAACATTGGTTTTCCCATAATAAATCTTAAACAATACTCATGGTTTATTCACATAATGGGCGTCAAAAGGAAGTATTGTTATTCGTCAATAATATCCATTGCGAGCGAAATTTGAAACATTTAAGCCTCATTTCTGGCAAAACTAATCAAATGTTCACATTTTTTCGATTTTTGTACAAATTGGGCCTGAAATTAAAGTTTAAATTTTTTAAACGATTTGGTTTGCAAACGATTCACACCTCCAAGACCCTTTCCCACAATATATACTACAGATGACCTAAACGTTATGTTCAGCAGGTCAAGTCCAGTTCCTTGCGCAAGGTCACTAGAAGTTCGATGACCTCTAAATATATTATATTATCCCCTTGATTGGTTTTTCCTATTATAAATCTAAAACGGTATAAGTGGTTTCCAAATAATGGGTGTCATCAGTGAAAAGATATCACTAATATCTGATCCAATTATTCCCATTGTGAGGAAAATTGAAATTTTAAAGCCTTATTTCGCCGCCAAAACTGTCAATTTCACATTTTTATGCTGGTATTAAAGGCCTGTTTATGTATTTTTTGTAAAAAATAATATACGTGCTGTTAAAGAGTGCAGAGAGGTTTTTTGGTTTGTTGTTTATTATTATTATTATTATTATGATTATGGATGACACATTTGCAGACGTAGTGGATCAAGTGATTAACAGACGAGAGGCCCAAAGAAACGGCCCTCCCATCATGCTATTTATGAAGTTTTGTCATTCAACTGGAAATCCATTAGTTCAAATGTGCACAGACAAAAACATCGATGCGCCTTTGGAGTTGTACCAAATACGTCTAATAATGAATTGAACCAGAACTTCCGTTTTGTGCGTCGTGACGATTTACTGTAGAAAACGTGATTGAGAGCTAAGATTTATTTTTCCTCTTACGTGGCCACACCCACTCCTACGTTTCTTTGCATGTAAATTCCTTTTCTGCGCTCGCCCTTGGATTAAGCCTCTTATGGAATATATAATGTAGAATCATGTAAATATTGCATTCCTTGCTTGCAAAAGTGTTTTGTGTTGTTCTGTGTGAGGGTGTGGCCCGGTGCCCACAGATGCCATGTTAATCGTGTACGTTATGATAAGCCACCGTGCGATAAGCGTGCGTGCGACGTGTGGTGTCTGTATAATATGTGGTGCATGTGTATTCCATATGTGCATGAATGCGTCAGTATGTATTGTGTGTATGTTGTTTGTGTGTGTGTGCGTGGTGTTTGGATTTGTGTGTTCGTGTGTGTGGTGTGTGTGTGTGTGTGTTGTGTGTGTCGTGTGCGTGTGCTGTGGTGGTGTGTGGTGTGTGTTTGTGTGTGTGTGTGTGTGTGGTGTGTGTTGTGTTTTGTGTATGGCTGTTGGAACATACGTTTTGTCGACGCCATCTATTTTTTTTTTTTTGACAGATGATCATCCCCTCTAGGTGTGCAGGTCCTGTCTACGCCACTGTCAATGAAAGATATATGGAAGCCATCGTGGTTAAATAACAATCTTAAATCACTCATTTCAGGCCGACCCCCCCCTCCCGATGTAACATTTAATGAGTTTTGCACATCTGACCTATAAATAAAATATCCAGTTACGAAAATTATATCATTTGACTTTTTTTTTCAATAAATAAAAATAATTAAATTACGTTTACTCTCAAAAATCCGTATATGCCACTAAAACATGAGTTAGTAAAATGTTCACAAATGAATAATCCATGCATGATATAGTAATTTACATTTCACTATTATAGCTTTTTCAAATTTTCGCATGACATAAATAGTTTACACTGTAACAGTATTTAACTTTCTTCCAAACGAAATATTGTATTTACTGACGGTGGATCAAATGATTTTATTTATTAACAAAGTTTACGTTAAGAAAAACGTATGAATAGATTTCCTGGCTTGAATAAATTCATCGCATTAGAGGCTTCATACCATTCCAGTACCATTTAGTTCAATTATTTTTGTTAGATGCCAAAAGGACAATGGAGCACGTTTGTGAGGTATTTGGCAACTGCATGGTTTCACTGTTGTTTGTGCATTTGATTTCGCGAATTGGCAAAAAAATATTGCGGTGAGAGGAGTATGTGATGATGAAGAAATAATTTAGGAATGCTATGCATATGTCAATAAATGGAGTATTGATGTCTTGCGACAGGGGCGATTCCACAGTTTTTAATGGGCGGACACAGGAATATTGTAAGACGCGAAGCGGCGAAAGTCCCTTGCATGCGGTCCAGGGCCCGCTGGAGCTTACGATTTTAAACATCTTTCGGGCTCTATTATATTTTAAGCGATTAAAGCCAAAGATTCACTATTTTATGTCTTTTATTGCTATGTTAGATATCATGTTTGCGACAGACTTCTCTGAATCCCATGGTCATATTTGTTCATGTTGACATTGTGAACTTCAACTAAAAAAATATGTCAGTTTACATAGTACTAGTGCTAAATGACTAAACATTCTAAAAGTTAGAACAGTTTTGCTGCGCCACTGGCAAGATATGCATGGTATACATCAGCCTTGAAATTTCACTGCCATGGAGTTGAAATAGCCTGAATATACACCGGGATATAAGCACACAAGTACATATTAGAGAAACAAGGCGCCGGAAGCCGGGTGGGGGGGGGGGGGGGAGAGGCACTTGCCCCCCAAATAAAATTTATGGGGGGGGGGCCAAAACGAGTTTTGCCCCCCCCAGATGTGCCCCCCTGAAAGGTGAAAAAATAATTAATCATATACAGATATTAAAGGACCCAAACATGAGCCAATAAAGGCAATTATCTTGTATAAAATTGTCATTTCATAGCTGAAAAATGCAAAATTTTCTCCCTGAGGCCTTTACACTATTAAGTAATGTAAGTATATTGTAGTGACCTCTCGTCTTCGACACGTGTGCCCCCGTTGAAAAGACGTTAGTAAACCTTTTCATTTTTTCCCTTTCTTCTATTATAAGTTTCTAGCCGATATAGAGAAAATTTTTTTCATGCTCGAACATGCGGTCAGTTTAAGCTTTTAATGAATACATTTCAGACTTAAACGAAATGCATAAGTGGCATGTGGACTCACTAATGCAAATGAATCTCTATTGCTCGAAGAATAATACATATATGCGCCTAATAAGCGCACATCACTTAGTGACATACATGGTACGTATACGTTCATGCAGCATATGAAAAATTACGATGATTCTAGAGCCTCGCGCTCGGTCTCGTTCGCGCATAATAATGCTGTATAAATAAAGTGTTTCTGAAAGGATATTGCATGAACGATACCTGTTATTTAAATATAGGCGTAATACAAAAATTAAATTGATCAGACGTGAAAATCAATTGTGACGCTCGTGTCTTTGATCGTACTTAGTAAATGAATAGTTTTCATAAGTTATATGTTGTATTTCCTAGAAATTTGTTTTTAAATGCTTTATAGAATGCTACTAGCTATGGTTATTTTTACGACAGTCCCTATTTATAAAATTATACCGTTTAAAATATGTATTTACCATGCCAGAATCACGTCTTTCTATCGTTATTTTCAAAAATTTCCTGCCGTGGAGGGGTAGCCCTCCCACCTCCCCGCTCGTGATTTTCTCTCATCGCAGTATGTACTACCATCTTCCTGTGAAAATATGTAGTACCATGCCTCTCTTCGCTGATGCGTAGTTTCAAAAAGTTCCTGATGGGAGGGATACCACCCTAGTATGTCTACATAACTTACAGATTATGTCACATACATTCACTGTTACGTCTTTTGAAAACCTGACTACACAATCCCCAATTATCTTTATAAAAATATAATCATTATAAAATATGTATTCCGGCATGCTAGTAATCACGGTCTTTTCTAGGTATTTTCAACATTCCAATACGTGGGAGGGAGTTCCCCTTCACACCCAGGTCGCTTCGTTTCTCGGAAGGTCATGACTACCAATTACAGTTCTCACAAGCCTACTTCCTCTATACATCTTAAAAAACGACACAATGAATATCCCTAACAATTTTCAAAGGCTATACCTTAAAATATCTATTTACCAGCCTAGAATTCAGTCTTTCTCTATACGTATCTTCAAAAAGTTTCTCCGTGGGAGGGGGACCCCCTCCCACACCACTCCCCCGTTCGTTTTCCCTACGCCATGTTCCGTCGAAGCCCCTAGTAGACCCCGAAATTTCTGCTCTAAAACTGCGCAATGCCACAGCGCTCCCCTGCCCGCCTTGGTCGCTTCGCTCACCTCGCGAAGAACTCATACTGTCACATACATGCTGCCCCCATCGAGATTTTGCCCCTCCAAACTGATAAGTGCTTCCAGGCGCCCTGGAGAGGAAATAGGCAGGGCGAATCTAGTCAGCCGAAGCACTCATAAGATTTTACTTGTTTAAAGCACATAAATAAAACTTTTAAACATACATTTTTTCAGATCACATTATAAACCTTATCAATGGACATTAGAGCAAGTCCGGGCGCTATGTGGATTGTAATTATACATTGTGGAACTGATATGGTGATGCTTAAAATCGATGTCTTAAATGTTTCTCAGACACTTTGTGCGAATAAATGTATTTTGTTTTAGTTTGCTGCAGATTTTCCGTTATAGCAGACCAGTCACTATCACCACCCCACAATGCATCTCATCGTAATCATCTTTATCATACATCATTATCACAATCATCGTCATCGTCTTCATCGTTATGATAACAACAATCATTGAATCTTTATCTCACACCTCACCTCTTCACGCGAAGATTTCATGCTTACGTCTATGAAAACCATCTTCTCAAAAATACTTGATTTTATATGTCACGTACTTTAACTTTATGGGCTGTTCTGCTCCCCTATAAATATCGAGCATACTCCACCGTTGATATCACAGGCCGGCGTGTCCGTCGTTTCCGGATGTAAAAAAAAATCATTATGCAGAAAATATTAGTTTACCAATACTTGAATTTTTATAAACTGAAGATTCCCTTTCACTTGGTCATGTTGTGTTATCTGAAATAGAAAATATCAGAAACAAATACATCCCAGAATTAAATCAAGATTCAAATTCAATTTTCCGTTAGAAATGTCTTTTATGCGAATAACTCCAAAGACAAGAGTTACATTAATGTGCAGTTCAAGAAAACTGTAGAAAAAATATGTCTATTATGACGTTTAAACATTTTTCAATAAACTTGTTACAAATCGTAATACAAACAGACAAATATTTTGTTTGATAGTATTTGAATTACACTTCAAAGTACACACACAAAACACGTTTCATTCTGTCATAATACATTTGTTTTTATTTGACTCATCTTTTATTTCGTTCCATGTCTGCATTCATTTCACATATTCTGTTATATAAGACATTTTTCACCATCCTGAGTCATAAAAGTAGTTTGTGAATAAAGAGGAGAGGCTGACGAGATGCGAGATTCTCCAATTTACGAACAAAGAGTGAATGATAAGAAATGTTTATTAGATTTTACATTATCAGGAGTATCCCAGTAACAGAAATAAATTATAAAAATTACGAAGGGTTGGAGCTGATAGAATCAAGGTGTTATAATGCGGAGCTGTGATCGTGCCCTTGGTAACCCACTTTGATATTATTGGTTATTTGGTGTCGTAAACACGTTGTAGTTTATTGTTGTTGCTGTCTGCCTGTAGATTGCTTTTTGTTTTTTTTTCCCTACAGTAGGTTATATGTTATATGTAGTTTAACAAACTTTTTCTCATGAACACAAATCAGAATCCAAAGTGAAAATGAATGAATTCAAATGTACCCCATTATGCGGAGCCATTGTACTTCAAGCATACACTTCCATCCTGTGCAAAGACTTCTACACTGTTTCTTTAAATCACAGTATCTGCTCTCACCACCACAGAACAAAAACAGCCAATCTTTAGTGACAATCACTTGCATCAATCAAATTCACAGAAGCCATGCCGTGCGACCCCACCCCCCCAAAAAAAAAAAAAATAAAAAAAAATAAAAAAAAAAAAAACAAAATGAATTAAAAAATCACCTGGTGTGCCTCAATGTTGTAAAGCAATTTAAATTACCATTGTCCTGGACTGGCATCAGACTTGTTTGGTGCCGATGAATGTTCTACGCTTAGAGAATATTTATATGTTTCATGACATAACTTTGTTGATTAAAAATAAAAATCATTGATCCGACTCAATACGGTACAATATTGTTTTGCCATTATGTGTTAGGCGTAATTATTATTTATTAAAACCTTGTTACTGCAGGCGTGTGAAGTGTTTTGGCATGGGAAAGCCTAAAGAAATCTGATTGCAAAAGTGACGGTATAATATTTTGCATACCTGGGTTAAACATAGTACACTGTTTAGCCACATCGCCTATTCGATTCTATTGGTGTTATACTTTAATATTTAGTTTCATTATTAAAACATCAAGTTTTCATTTTTTCTCGTAACTTGGACCTTTTGTTTAGGACAGTTTAGAAAGAAAAATAGAAAAAATGTTAAATTGAGTTTGTGCCCAAATGTGTTTTAATCATTGTAAATGTCGTCAAGACAACACTAACATAAATTAAAGGTATACCTTTACACAATTTGTGCTGAAGAAGTCAATAACAAGAGAAAACGATGTGAATTTAAAGGTCAGTGAACTTTTAATTACCTTCCTTAAAGGAGCGGCTTGACCTTTCGCCCATATACTTGAAAGCTAGTTTAGTATATTTTATGAGAAGGTTGCTTATTTAGAATTATCAAATTTTTATTCAAACTGTATATCATTCGATAGACATTTAATATCTTTTATTTGACACCACTTATGTGAAAAATCTACCTACGGTTATCTGTACAAGAATTATTATGCCTTTAAACAATGAACAAATTATGTTAATTTAGCAGCTTCATTGAACTTCTAAGACTTCCTCATCTTTTAGTATTAAGTGTAGATCCTGCTGATCATACTTTTTGCGTCATCGCTTAGTATATTGTCGAAAGGTCTTGCAGGTGTTGTGAATCGTTTGCAAAACCAATCGTTTTAGAAAATTTTACTTTAATTTCAGGCCAATTTGTACCAAATCCGAAAAGTTGCTGAATATTTGATAGTTTTGGCCAAAATGAGGGCCTTAAATGTTTCAAATTATCCTTCGCAATGGATATCATTGGAAGATATGACAAATATCTTCCATTTGACGTCCATTATGTTAAAAACCAAGTATCTGTTTGAATTATTATACGAAAATCATGTGTAAGCGGGAAATTTATAGGATTTTTAGGGTCATTGAATTTCAGGACTATTGTGAGGGACACTTGCCTGTTGACATACTTTTTTGTCATCCTTTAGTGTTATTGCGGGAAAGGTCTTGGAGGTGTGAATCGTGATGCAAACTGTCAATGAGGTTGTATTTTTACTTGCAATTTCATGCCAATTTGGACTATAATCTGCAAAAAATGTTAAAATTGAGGTTTTACCCAAAATGAGGTTTTAAATTTTCCAAATTTTTCTCACAAAATGGCATACTATTGACAGATGATTAGTGATTACCTTTCTTTGACGTCCATTATTGTCAAAAAACTATGCATCTGTTTAAGATTTATTATAGGAAAACCAATATAGAGGAATTATAAATTTAGAGCTCATTGAACTTTCCAATGACCTGCGCAGTACGGCTTGACCTGCGACAACTTTTGCGTCATCTTATATAATATTATGGGAAAGTTTTGCAGTGTAAATCTTGTATTAAACCAAACCGTTTTATCGTATATAGTTTTATTTTAGGCCAATTTGCTTACAAAAATCCGAAAACATGGTGAAAATTTTGAGTTTTAGCCAATAGGACTTTATCATAATCAAATCTCATTCACAATGGTATCGTTGGATAGATCATTTTAATATCTTTCATTAGACATCCTGACGTCCAAAAAATTCAAATATCTGTTCAGGAGTGATAATTATGGGCAGTGAAGAACTGGGTAGCATAGGAATTGGGGCGTCAAATTAGAGCGTCATTGCCTCTGACGTCACGTCTCCACCACCACGGCCACTTCCAAATCACTTTTTCCAAAGTGTCAAGGCATGTTCTACCCAAATATCACAACAAGACACCCTGCGCATTTTGTCAATAATTATGGCTATCTCGTTGGACTAAGACGGGACCCAAGATTAAACAGGTTAAACATTTTCGTACCAAATTCAAGTGAATATGCAACTGCATGTTAGCGTCGCGGATCGTGCTGTGAAGTTCATAGCGCATTGCTTTTATAAAATCTGCTAAAATTGCCTTCACCTAACAGTCAAGTCTCTTTTAGTATTACAGCATCCGATTAGATACCTGTATATCCCCCGTAAAAGGGTTGAGCATTTTACGCGATGTGACTGAAATGTTTCCTATCACACCCTCACCTTACTCTACAGCTTCTGATAAAAATATAGTAAACGAGGTAAAATATTGATATTTATACGACCTTCCAAATGGCCAATCAAAAAGATCTCATTTTCATGCGAATACCGCTTATTCCCCAGGCACTAATGTGCAAATATACCGGGATCCATTTCACACTACCGTATACGTTTGATAACGTTATTCGACTGTGGCCAGTCAACGGTAGTCTCTGCCTCGCTGCACAAAATTGCATTTTGTGGAAGCCTTGGCATCATCCTTACTTGGTATCCGACAAACGTATACAGACGATAGAAATCTAAGGTCTGATGCAAACCGAAAAAGAAATACGGGTATGCAGATACACGACCATGAGGCTAGAAAATGTCCTCTGGACTTGTGCTTAATATTTAGCTGTTGACCCAATTAATTTATGAATACCATGATGATTTATAGATCATGAAGTTAGGGTGCTAGTAAATAATAGACTTGCTGCACGTTCCAAACTTATATCTTCGAATAGAAGCCATGCATCGTAAATTACACCGTAAAACTGTTTCTTGTTATCATCTATCTAACATGCTCATAAAGTTAAGATTGCTGTCAGGGATGCTGCCAACGTCCATTACTTCCCTTCATTATCAATACCAAACGGATATTTAGTACTTAACAAATGGTGTGTTTGAAAGTCTGCGATCCATTCGTCATTGAATTGGTTTTATGAGAAAAACAATAACGACATGTTACCAGAATGTTGTCTTTCTGTGAGTTTCAATTTTGCCCCAAACTGCCGGATCGCGGTTACTGTGCTCGTAGCAAGACCAGCGCAGCCCTGATTCAATTGTTAACGGCTATCCCTGCGCGACCTTGGCTAACGGCTGATCGACATTTTGGAACGGCACGTGCCGGTTTGAACGTCGCGGATTTTTTAAATTAGCCCTGAGCAATTGAAAAGATGAAGTTTAACCGTCCAGATTTTCACCAAAACTCAATATTTACCCCAAGTCTCTTGAGAGGTTTTATTTATATAATTCACATTGGATATGATTCAGCTGATTGATTTATATAATATGTTTTGACGTGCAAATCAATGACACAATCTTTAACACTAAGTTCGTTAATAATTTCAACGTACACCTTTGCAAACCACATTTTGGCTGTCAGTTTCCTAAAACATGCATTTTACAGTCACGCTGTCAGTTGATTGAACTAAACACAAAAAGGCATTCCCCTTTCAAAATGCCATTAACCATCAGGGGCGTAGCTGGTTTCATGGGAGAGTGCACATCTGCCGGAGGTGAACTAACTGGTGTGGGGACTGTGCCATCTTAGCGGAGTGGAACTAAGTTGAGAAAATCAGGCCGTTGAAAGCAGAAAGTGCCCTGAAAAAATTTCTTTTTGCTTGCCAAGGGTGCCGAACTCACTTTGGCCTCTGCGAGGGCGTGCACTGCAACCCAGTGCACCCCCCAGCTACGCTCTGACCATGGAAACATTAATTTGAGCAACTGACAAGTTTAGAAATATTTTTAAAGAAATGTTTCTACCCTCATTGACTAACTGTTGTGAATGATCCGACAAGTTATGCAATGAGTAAACACGCATTTAAGGCAAAATGACACTTTCAAAAGTCATAGGAAATAATGTTTCTAGTGCCCAAAATAACAGTATAAAAATATATTTTTCTGCTTTATTATAGACTGATAAAGCGTGCCTTCACTCACCCAACAACCTCTTATGTATACTGTGGAAGATACATTCTTGCTGAAAAACCTCGCATTATTTTTTCAATGAATTTAATGGATTTTACCAATTTCATAATTTAGACAGTAATGAACAGTTTTAAATTTGGCTCACTGACCGTGACACATATGTAAAAATGCGGGCAGGTGTAAGGAGGTTAAATGACAGATGAGTAACATAAATACCGCGTTCACCATCACCATAACAGCCATTTTGTCAAAATCCGTATCACAAATCCCCTAAATGACGGGGGGGGGGGCCCTTTTCTAATTTTGAAACAAAAGACATTTTGCTTTTGTATGTCTCACTCTTGATGACTTGAAGGATCAATCACAAAACTCATATTTTCACAAAAAGTTAGTCAATAAGTCAATAACACCCCAATTATATTTGCCTAAAAACGTTTCGCAAAATGTAATGTTATTGAAGGGGGCGGGGAGTTTTTGTTTTTGTTTACTATATTAATTAACCTCTGGCAACAAATCACAAGATACATGGGTGCTGTACTCATGGAAATTTGCTTTTATACCAGAAATACAGAAATACATTTGAGCCAGTGGTATAGTGAGCAGGTGTCGAGTGCCCAGGTCGGGCCCGGTATGTTTTTTTTATCTTTATTTGTTTACCTTAGGAAGTGACAATCATCTGTTCTGTGATTTCACCATTGTTTTGTCAACTAGAGCCCCCTTACAATATTCCTTGCCACGCAGCGGATCCACTCAATTTTTCATTTCCTCATACCGCAGCTATGCATAACACTCCGCATTCACCCACCGAAACCAAGTTTTCCCTAAAACTCCTTTCACACAACGAAAGAATGTTTTCCCCTACAAATAACCCAAAACAAATGCCATAGAAACTTATGTTTAGCCTCGTTTACACTATGTTCCGGCGGCCACGGCGACACGTTTTCAGGCCACTGCGACAAAACTGATGGACGTGGAGACACGCGGAAGGCGGCTGGGCAACGTGACAGTCCCGTGTTGCCGTGGATTCCGGCCAGATTTTCTTAACCGTCAAAAATTGCCACGCGTAGTCACGGTGAGGATGAGAACCTAGTAGGCCGTAGGAAAACGAGGGGAACGCCAGTAAAACTCGAAAGTACGTTATAGCGCTAACAGCACTTGGAGGGATCCGTAGCCGCGTCTTCCGCGTGGTCTCACGTCATCCCGTTTTGTCCACGGTGGCCCTGAAACGTGGTTGCCGGGGCCGCCGGGACATAGTGACAGCGCGGCTTTTATAAGAATAGTTGATACGGTTTCTTCCGTCTGAGAACGACCGACTGGGCAGCAGCATTCACCAAATACTGTCTACAGACGAATCGAATATGTTACGTACAGTCACATATTGAAATCCTACACATATTGAAATCGATATTGAATCCTATGCAGGCATATTAGAATATTTTTTGAGATTGTCAGAATAAATCAATGTAATGCATCAAAAAACCACATAAATCTCCCCTACGGAAAGCCATTTTCCTTCGTAGGTTCCCTATACCACGGTCGCTAAAATACTACGGTGGTTTCCCCCATACGAGCTAGCACCTTGGGCCACGCCTCGTTTTGAAAACATGTGTTGTCGCGTCGCTCGCAATCTCGTTGATGTCTTGGTCGTTGTCAGGTGAATGTTGATGACTGAAATATACAAGCGCCCTAAAAATAGGCATGTAATCTACTCGTGTTTCCAGTGTTGACTGCATTCTGAACATCCTAACGACACTTTATGCTCCGGATGTTTGGCGCTTTACAAAAGTTCATCTTTCTAAGCCGTAATTCCATTACACCTGCTACACGTAATTAAAAGAATTTACAGTTGATTGTGTATAAGCCCAAACACGTGCTCAAAACGATCGGGCGGAAGTACGATGCAATAAAATGGCGCCATATGCATTTTTATAAGACATTAGAAAAGTGTTTTAACAAAAAATATTGTTGGTACGGTAGAATGGGTCGCAATCTCATTTGTCATATAATGACAATATTATGATACGTGTCGGAATATAATACTTTTATTAAGAAAAATGTGTTTTATTTAACAAATTTAGGTTTATAATTTATAGTGAAATAAAAAAAAATGAGATGAATTTGTAGTTTGTGAGTGTATGGTTTTTGTCTGTGATGTTTTCGTCTGAGTGCTTTCTGACTTTGTATTTAAATGCGTGGTGAGGATTCAGCCCAGTTAACGAATGCCCTCAAACAAGTCTAATTTTTCAGAAGTCTTGTGACGAAGAGAACGAAGTGTATATAAGTTATTTTTAACTCGTCTAAAAACAGACCGAAAATACATTGCTCAGATAGTAAGTATGTAGTTGCCACTAGTTAAAAAATAAAATGATGTCGTTTACACGTTCAAAAGCAAATCAATAACATACGGTTTAAATCAATTTTGACCCTTTATTTGATGAGCAAAGCTTCTGTTGTGTTATCCAAGCAATATAAACCATTTTAATGTTACAGAAACAAGTATCGACAGTGCAAATCGCATTATTTCGTTTCACACTTGTTTCAAAATAACGTTGTTAAGTAAAAGAATAACATTTCATATCATAAGATCGAGTATTTCTCTACTAGAGTGACTTTCACTTTAAACCAGAGATAATCTTGTAGTCTAAATCACAATTAGTTAATATTCCATTACATGTCACATGGCATATCTTGGCAATGATATTTGTTAACATTTATTTGATGACTTAACGACCAAAAACAAAAATTCAAACATAACAGTCAGCATCCATAACCAGTTAACAATTATGTCGAGGACCCAACGAAAACGTAACGTTTTCTTGTCAAAAAGTATGTATTAGCACCAACTTAAATAAAATAACAAAACCGCAGAGGATAACGTTAAAATAATAATAAATAAAAGGATTTAAAGGTTCCTTAGCTGGAACCGCGTCGTGTATAATAAAACTGAATACGTTTAGCTGTGTTTGGCTAGTAGTGGTTTTAAAATAGAAGTTTTCTTTTAAAACAATTTGCATGACACCACACCAGTCCATCTCAAAGACAAAGTGGTGTTGACTTACAATTAATACTATACATAACACAACATAACATAACATATAAATATATATACATTATGTTTAAAATGGCAGTAAATATCGTGGCAGTGTTATACCTTAAATCAAATCTAGCAATAATATAATTTTATATAATATGGAAAATAAATTTGATTTATAAGTATGAAATTTGCAATCAATAAACCATGTATGTGTGATTAATATTTAAGCAAATCATTTCATGTGAATTCAAGTATTTGTCACATTTACAAATATATGTCAAAATGTATTCATTAACGAATACAAATAAATATATTAATATCACTGGAATTCCAAACAGTCAACAATCACACAGTATTAGTTGAAATTAAATACATGGGAAATATATATTTTTTAAATGTTGACAATATCACTCATCGGGTATTGAAAGTTTATTTTCTGAACTACCGATCATCTGAATTTGTACATATTTAATGATCATCTTTATAGTTTTAAAAAAATGATCAAGGCGTGAATAAACATAGTATTTCTAAGATAAACATGATTAAAAAACAAAATGAAAACCAGGATGATTCCTTTGGTATTAACCCTGATTACTATTTCAGCCAAACTAAACGAAATGGGCAGTGCTGCGTTGAAAATTCGTTTTATATATTATCCGAATATTTGTCTTTGCCTGACGGCAATTATGGTTAAGTCTATTTCATTATCTTCCTCTTCAATCCTCCATGATCTTTTGCCATTATTTTTTCTCAAAATAGTAAAACAAAATGAGGTAGGTACCAGTATATAAATCATATAGTCCATTCAGGACTTATGAAAAACAAAGAGAATAAATAAATCATGCAGAATTCATGCCTTTTGTTCTATTTTGCTGAAACAACAATGTTCAGTTCTTTTTATCAATTCGTAACTTTTGCTGAAATTTGATTTAAGATGCATTTGTAAATGTTTCT
Organism: Eucidaris tribuloides; assembly: GCA_001188425.1. NCBI lineage: Eukaryota > Metazoa > Echinodermata > Echinoidea > Cidaroida > Cidaridae > Eucidaris > Eucidaris tribuloides. The sequence goes on from JZLH01S0486807.1 coordinate 28,233, forward strand.
TTCCATGAAATATTATCCTATATACCTAAAGTTTATCAGGGTATCATTCAACAACACTACGTCATTCAAAAACAATGAGTACAATAAATTGTGTAAGAATTTTTACGAGCTTTCAGACTATATTTCCAATTTTATACACGTATTATACAGACCTCTCATCATCAATCTTTCTCAGAAATTTCACTGAGGAACCTGTTTACGGATTTGCAGTTTAAATAAAAAAAATTCTACTTCATCAGCTGAGTTATTCGACACAATACTCTTCAATGTCATTAATTTGTACACAATATTCAGAAAATCAACTCCAACCCCTGATAGCAGTCATATCTGTTCGAACGTTTTAAATGAACATTTCTTGCATAATCCATAGTGGTAACCCTATCACATCTTTTATACATCTAGTATACGAAGCTACTAATATTGTTCCTGCTTTTGTATAAAACAGCATGAATATTGACATATTCTTCAATGTACATTATGAATACTGGCTAGTACATTATTGAGGTATAACATGATGATGAAGTCTTCACAGTGCCCCGATCACCGTGGTAGCCCGGTTATTCAGATCATTTCTCCATACCTTGCGGCGTTCCGGTAACATTTTCTTCACTTGTCATACGACTTTGTCTTCTGACAGTTCAATATAATACAACAAACGCCGTAAATAATTATATAATGTCCCGCGTGATTGTTTCTGTACCGGAAACAACAGGTAGCCGACAACAAGGGGCGCAATCGGAACCCCCATCATAGGCCATCACATAAAATACGATCACAATGATGAGCGAGAATGGTATTGACACAGGCATATTATACAACATACATAAAGTCAAGTTTTTAGCATTATTTGGAGTCACTTTCATAGTCCCTCGAATGGTTTTAGAAGGGTAAGATTTAATCAGTTCTGGTTTCTCATTGATGAGTTACAGACATAGTTTCGCTCTTCTGTGCGCTCCTCGTGATCGACTTGATTCCGTCTCTGATTCGCATGGCGTTGTTCGTGTCATGGCATCGCCGCGTCGATTTCCGTGCACATCGTCGAATGCGACCAGCGTCTCACATGGATCGATCGCCCCCGATCTCAGGACGAGATGAAATTCGTATTACAGGCTGCATTGTCGACCTCAAACACAGGTGCGACGACCGAAGCAATGCACTAGGCTCGACGTTCGTGTTTCTGAGGCTGTTGCTTAATCGCCCTGATCGATGTCCTAATCGGGAGAGAAAGATAAACAGAAAAAAGAGCTTGTTAAATTGTTTTATCAGTGAGATAAGTTTTATTTGTATCAATGACAGAAGTGGTGATTAATCGGCGAATCATTACACAAATTGTGATATTGCAAGTAAATAGCATGATGGGTTTAGATCCTCACTTGGCTGAAACTATTTCGAATCAAATAAACTATGCAAGGATTCTACTGTAAAAATATCTTTTGGTCAAACGTTAACCCATTCTAAAATTATTACTGTCATGTCAATGTCCCTTGTGGCAGGCAAATCTGTGTATAGCTTTGTATGAATGGTAAGATAAAAATTGTATTATTAACAAGTTCATTATTCATATTACGAATTCTCTATTCGGAAAAAAAAAACTTGGGATTTTTTTTTAACAAACAACTTATACTTAACGATGTGCGTATCAAGAAAATGCCAAAAAATGAGATAATTTCAAGAAGAAAAAAAACAGAAGATTATATATTTTCCAGAATAATATATACCGGTAAGATAATGTACAATTCTTACCACTTCGAGTTGACCGAACTTGTCGTACTCCAGTCGCAGGGATAACGGACTCAGTATCGATATTTTCTTGGATGTTTGGACAGATACCAGCTCGGATAAACGTGGCTACTGTCTGTGTGACATCATCCAAGTAATCATCCAATTCACACATGGCGTTTTCCCGTATAACGCAGTCAATATGTACCTGGCAGAGAGAGAGAGAGCGAGAGATTGTTAGATATTTAAGTATTACTACTAGTACTTATAATGGATATTAATATACACGCTGCTCACTCTATTTTATGTTTTATTATCATTGTTGTATTATTTTTGTTTGTATCTTGTCCGTATTTTGTTACTTATAACGGATAACCATGTTTAA